>DWCF01000579.1:0-42770 GCA_018230265.1 Delias oraia | reverse complement strand
GTCAATATTGAAGAAAATACAAATTTCGCAAGACGTAATTACAGACTAGACTGATTTTAATAATATTGTTCTCTTACCATATAGGAGACCAACCTGCTCCGTTGTCCGCTCAAGCACTCTGCGAAACACAGTACAACTACCGTTTGACGCTAAGTCTTTTGTGAACCCGTGGTAACCCTACGAGCGAGCCGGCCCAATTAGTGCTTCAGCATATGCTTCAGTATGACTCTCCCACGGGTGCGACAGTGTTAAGTCACTCGCCTGACCCTTCCAGAGACCGAATAAATTATAAATTAAATTATTATTGTCCAAACCGGGATTCGAATCCGATACTTCTCGGTTCATGGTTCAATTTTAAAACAATTAAAATACGAATATATGTTTTTTGAATACTTAGATATGTTAACGAATCATTTGTAAAAGCTATTATAAAGATTTTCCTTTTATATCATGTAAAAGTTTCTCTCAATACTGAGGTATTTTAATGTCTTAAAAATTATTACTATTATGTGAAAATTAAATGTACCTGTAGACATGTGTCAACAGATATTTAAGTAATTGTATTAGTGCTCATGCTTCATGCTTCTGTAGCTACACGTTGCAATAGTTAAAAGTAGCAAATGTTGTATTATGCCCTTGTAGGTTATCTTTGTATGGTTCATACTCAAATTAGCCCAAAAGTATACTCTTGCATTAATTAACAAGCTGAAAACGTATCGACACATAAGTAACCTCTCTAATGAAATCCTGAAATCCCAATTGATCATACGTGTTGAACAAAGGGTCAAAGGTTTTATGTTTTTTTTAAACAAAGCGTAGTTATGTTTTACGATGAAAACATCTAAGACGAAATTGTAAATTTGCATAACTAACACATTTACGATTGGTTGGTTTGGTCCAAAATGTGGTATCCCATGGTATACTTTCAGCTTTGGAATTAATTCTTGTCAATTGTGGCTGGAGTATATCTTTTATCAGTCAGTTAAGGCATAACTCAGATATGTCTGAATCATACCTTTCTTAAGATGTATATTAATTAATTATGAAACTGTTGTAAAGTCTCTGAGCGACGTGCACTGTTGTATTGCCTACCTAAGTAGTTGAGTACTAGGCACTTGTACTTTATTATGTACAAATTATAGATGCTATGTTATTTATTTGTTGTTTTATTTCGCAATCTGCGGCTGAACCACTTTTCCCTCGTGGGAAAGCCATGCTGAAGAATATGCTGGCACATTAATTAGGACGATTATTCCGAAGTGATACCACGGGCTCACAAAATACTCAGCGAGAATGAGAATCTTGTACTGTGTTTCGTGAGGTGAGTGAGGATATCGAAGGTCCTTGAAAGTATGCGAGCGACGTAAAGAGCCAGCAATTATATGTTACCATAAAGACATGATTGCGGTTACATACTATAAAATAAATAAATAATTCACATTTATCCCTTGACAATGTTTTTAAATAGGTATACAGATTTTTGCGACACATAAAATGATGGTGAACACTAGAAAGACCAGAGTGGTCAAATGACCCCAATGAAGTTGTTGATCGATCATATTATCAAAACCATAGCATTGAAGTCATTGTCGTGTTATGACTCTTAATATTTCGACATTGTTTATATTATTCTGAAATGTGTATACCGATAACAAGATAAATACTAATTTAAAATTATCACCTACCTAGAAAGACCGCAGGGGTCATTTGACATACTGCGTGCATGCTTTGTAAATAATAAAAATATTGCTGTGAATGATATTTGGGACAAAAATTTGGGTATTCAGTTATGTACCCAAAACATGACTCGGAATCGTTTCATAGAAATAATGCGTTTCCTGCATTTTGATGTGCGAACATAAAGGGCTAAACGTTTTCAAACAGATAAATTTGCAATGATTTCGGAAGTATGGAATAAGTTCAATAACAATCAATAACAGTATTTCATGTTACAAGCCTGGTGAAAACTTTACTGCTGATGAACAGCCTTTTTTCCACAAAAGCTCGGTGTAGATTTTTACAGTTTATGGGTAACAAACCAGACAAGTTTGGAATCAAGTTTCGGCTTTGCGGTGATGTTAATTCAAAGTAGTTGTGTAATGGTTTCCCATATTTAGGAAGAGATGAAAGCCGTTCGCAAAATCAAAGTTTAGGCGAGTGTATTGCGACTAATGGATCCATACTTGAATACTGGTCGAAATGTAATAACTGATAATTTTTTCGTCAGTGTGAGTTTAGTTAAAAAGCTAATTGAAAAACGTACATCAATAGTTGGTACGGTAAACAAAACACGAAGAGATATTCCAGCTACTATAAACATACATCCCTTAGTTTATATGAAACACATATTCACAACTATGAAACCTGCAGACATACAGTTTTTCAAGTAAAACCTTCAAAATCAGTTATGACGCTAAGTTCACTTCATCCCGAACACGGTGAAGTTTTATAAAGGTGAAAGCACCTTCTCGTTGTTGGCCCGTGCAAGTGTTTTATAATATTTTTGATTTGGCAGCAATTAATTCTTGGATTTTGTACAAAAAACTATATTTGAGAAAAAAGTTTATTCTTGACTTGGCAAGGGAGTTACTAGACCAAGATACCCACTCCCTGATTACACCATCTAATTCACAGGCCCATAATAGCATACCCCCAGAGCCTGAAGAAGAACGTAGTGGAAAGAGAAAACGGTGTTACTTGCAAAAACGTAAAAAGCCTTTGTGTGGCTCTTGTAATGTAAACAAGGAGCTAACATGTCAAAAATGTGCCTAATTTTTTCATTTTTTTATCACGTAATAGATGTTTAATTGCTATTAAGTTCTTTTATTTCCTATTAAATAACATAACATAACATAACTTCACGCCTATATCCACGAAGGGGTAGGTTAGTGAGAAGAGAGTGAGGGGTAGAAGAGATATTAAATACCCACGTTTTACCAGTTATGTTTAAATTATTTCAGTCATATTAATCAATAAAAATTAATACCATAATACACGAATAAAACATTACAACGCATGACTGAGTCATTTGGTCTTTATAGGTAGTTCAAAATTTCGGTCTTTCTAGTGTTAAGATATAATTTTTGAAAAAATAAAACACTTATATACACAATAAACCGAGTTTTCTATAGTATTTAACCATTTTAACTTCCCCTAAAATGTATAGAAATAAATATTCTGTAAATCTCAATTATTTCAAAACGTTTCTAATCATAACTATTTTGTTAACTTCTACTATTTCGTTTATTCACGAACTAATTAATATTTGATGAAATATAATAATATAATACGTTATAGAAACGGTGGCAAACGAGTAACAGACTATCCCACGATAAGAGGTAGCTTCTTGATGATCCAAATTTCTTCCATTGATCATTGATTCCAGAAGATCGCTACGTTGAACTTCACTGGAAATGTCGACTTCAAATATTCCGATACTGATTGTTGTGGTTGTTGTGGGGTGTTCTTGAATGAGGAAGAGTTGACAAAGGGAGTCGGTGTGTTTAAGGGTGAACGAGAGAACCTGTGTGCGCAAATGATTGGATTGGACCACCCTAAACATTTAGGGGTATACAGAATAAATGTAGAGCGATTCACACACCAAGCTGAATGTGTTTCGGAGTTAGACAAAAAAACTGCATCATGAGAAATTTACATAAGATGACATTTAGAGTCTAAGTTCAAAAAGTATCTATTTGTAATTTTTGGGTAAATTTAAAGTAAATATTGGTATTATCAGCACTACCTTCTAACCTTCATGTTATGTCACGTTCGTTCTATTATTCTTTCGACAGTACGGTCTTTGTGTCCATCTAGTTTCACTTTGCAGTACTATTTGGTGAGTATAGTTCATTGTGGATTGTACTGACCAGATAGTTTATTAAATAACCGCTAGGTGGCAGCGTAAAATCGTACGTGGCGGGATTGAGCCAATTGTCTATATGTATATTGATTCTATTTTTTATCATATTCATAAATTATCCTTCTGTTATCTGTACATATTTATATTGCTTTATCTCTATATTTTTGTCTTTATTTAAAGTGTTGGTTCATGGTTAACCTATTACCTTTGAACTTTTTTTATGAATTTCTCAAGTTTTATTAGAAAATGAAAATTTAAACAAAAATATGGAAAAAATTGGAGACGTTTGGAAGAAGGCTGATGTTATGTTATAGTTGTATTGTTATAGATGTTATAGTTTGAATAAAAAGTATATAAACTTATATGTACTTAAGATATTTAGTATTTATTAAAGAATAAACCGAGTTAAGTGAATAAAATACTCAGTATATAGTATGTATATATATTATAGTTGTAGTTATTAGTAATATTTAGTATTTCAAAAACATGATTTGGATGTAATTATTGTAAGATTTTGTATTTATGAAGATTTATATAAAAACAATTTGAATTATTACCAATATCAAATGAAGCTGGTAGAGATGATCAAAATAAAAATAGGTTATAATTGTGGATGGAATATGTTCTTGAATTAAAATAAAATACTACAATCTTAGAATTATTTCTTTATTTATATATAATTTTGTTACTGTGTACAAAAGGCAAGTCAGGTAGGGGAATTACAGAATTTGCTCACTAATTTTGCTCTTTGTATCAGACCAAAGGATTGCTCACGAAGTACAATGAAGCACGTGGACCGATTTGCTGATAATCCGTTCTGTTTCTATATTTTATAAACGAAGAATTTTTTTGATAAGTAAACAATTTTAAACAAAATATTGACTTCTTTTACATTTACAAACGCTATATCTACAGACACTTTACGTAACTAAAACGACATGGCAAGCTATGTAATGAAGTTTGACAGACACGTGTTTTCATACCATTTTTTGTCTAAATCTAGATGGCGTGAATTTACACCGGATGTTACTTAAAAATAACCTATATTTTCAATAAATAATTTATTATTTGTCTGATAGATAAACGACTTTAAGTAATTTTTATTATATTTTGAAAATATTTTTGCTGATACACATTATCAGACAAAAAGTTAGTCATTTAAATTTGTACTGTAAAGCCTTGCAACCGTGTTCATACAGATTGACCTACATTCAAAGCCCTTGTGAAAAGATTGTGCAATACAAACGGACATTTATTACACAACGCAGCGTGTATTCATAAGCAAATGTAGTCATTTTGCACTATTTTCATGAATTTAAGCTGAAAATTAACGCCACAGAGTATTAACAAAAGTCAGCATGAGTCGTACTTTTATAATTATTGTTCTTATATCGTTTTCACAGGCACAATCGTTACAAAAATAGTATATTTCCATGAAATATACGATTCTTAATCTTTTAATATATGTTTTTGAAAAATAGGCCATGACATACTTTTAATAAATTGGGTTAAATTCCCACTGCCCTTTACCGACTTATTTCAATGTCAGTCATGAGTTGAGTACTTCTATTGAGTCCGAGTTATGTCGGAATATCAAAGTGTAAGTGAAGTGGCCTAGAGACCTACATTTGTGTTTTATATGGAATTATTGTTTTTTGTGAACAGCGTTTAATAATATAACATTTTACTTATATGCGTGAATGGTATTTTTTGTATTTTGCGAACAGCTTCCAGTTGTTTCGCTCTTCGATTCGTAAATGATGCACGAAGACTCTCCCAAAATGAGTGTTGCGCAGGGTTTGGTTGCTTCAACTAGCCAGATGAAAACGGATATTGAAATAGAAAATCCAGCAGAATATGATATCAATCTAACGGAAGTCAAACCATCGGAAAATAATATAGAAATGGAGCTTAAAATTGCCTATGTCGACCCAACAAATGGTAGGTGCTCTAAACAATATTTTTCTTATATACGAAAAATATTGTTATGCTTTATATTGTCATTGTGTAATCTACAAGCAAGGTGTTACAAATTTGGTAATAATACATTAAGCAAATTCCGACAAACATGTGATGAAAAACGAGATGAATAATCGATTAAGTAATTTACCTTTCAAATATTATTTTGATTTTTATGGAACTGTTTCGAAACTGACTCTAAATGGATATAAACGGACAATTTTGGAGACATGAGGCAGAAAGGATTATGAATTTATGAATACTTTCATTGGAAACAGATCAATGCTGGTTGTGTAATAATTACATTGTGCACTGTAGACTCCATCTCCATGCTGCTTTACTACCTGCTAGTAAGCTCAGCCGCGCGGTGCGGCAACGTCGCATTTGCTCTTCATGGTAACTGTGATGGTAGTCATGTAAAAAGTAATTACGAAAGCGTCTTAAATAAAGATGCGCCGAGTATGTGTTAAAATGTAAAAAGTCGGTTTTAAAAGGCAGACCTATAAATTGTACGAATAGTGGTCGAATTAATCTAGGTGTGGCCCGCGGCTACATGCGCGTTTCGCGTTACGACAGCTCAGGTGACGTGCAACCAAAAAGATCGAACCTAAGCACCAGCTTCCGAGAATAGCACATTTAACGAAAGCAACGAAAGGCAATCGGGCATAACGCTTTGGTCGCGGGTGAACGATTCAGAAATACTCTAAACACTTGACGAACCAACATCTTTAAGGAGAGAAAATAAGTAAAAAAAGATAAAAATCAGTTTATGTTAAACCAAAAACTCCAGTTTACAACGGTAGAGTCGCTCATAGCTACTATAGGCTAGTATAGACTAAAAGTTCTTTTACGTTAAAAATAATGTTTTCAAAGACACCAGTGAAAGAAAACATGCTGAAGCTAATACTGATACTCTAATTGAGCCGGCTCGTTCGCAGATATCGCGGGCTCATAGAATATTCATCGTGAAACGATACTTGTACTGTGTTTCGTCGAGTGAAGCATGACTGAGTATATAACAAACTCTTAAAAATGACGCTTAATCGTAACTTAATTAGCGTACTCAAATAGGAAACCTACGTGCTCCGTTGTCCACTACACCGTTAAAAACTAATCAAGTGGGATAAAAAATCTTTATTTATTATCAAAGTACAGCGGAAAGTTATATTATTGTTACTTGTTTTTATAAAATTTAATTAATAGACATAAATTATACAAACATCGAATGAAAGACAAATTAATATGAAACGGAAATTCGTAAAATTCATAAACCTCGGGTATGGTAAGTTTTACACTTACAAAAATAACCCTAGAAGTATTTCAAATAAATAAATTGAATTAGAAAATTTTTCATTTAATTTGTCCTTTATAGGTAAGAACGACACCAAGGACGGTCCTTGGTGTCGTTCTTACCCGAACTTTAGTAAATATTTCAAGATCAAAATTAACAAAATCGGTCCATATGTTATAAAATTTTAGCGATTTATTTATTATTTTTAGTATTATAATTTATTTAGGGTCTTTCAACAAGAACGGGTCGATGTTAATATAAAATGAAACAAGATGTATGTGAGATATTAACGAAAATGGATGGAATATGACATCGTTCGAATGTCCGCCGCGGCTTCGAAGGGTGGCCCTAACGGGTGACGCAAACCTGAATGCCAATTCACGCCGTCTAGAAAGACAGCGAATCTATCTTGATATTTTGCAAATTGCTTATTGAGATAACTGCCATAATGATATGCTGTTGCGTAAACGGTTCGCGTATTTCGGAAAGTAGGCCGAGCAATCGTTCTATTCCATTCGAGCTTTATACATTTTCAATATTAAAAATACACTAGTTCATTCTCGCTTCGCAAAGCATCTCCTTATATAAATATAATGTTTTTTTACGGTACTTGTAGCGGACATCGGAGCGGATAGGGTCTCCTGTATGGTAAGAGAACACAGCCGCACATGGACAAGCGCGCCACAGTCCGCGAATTGGTTGTGTTGCCGGCTCTTTACGCCACTTAAGCGGCCTCCGATCAGCGAAACAGTAAAATCACCGTTTCAAGTACAACTACATTAAAATAAACAACATTCGTTACTAAAGTTTATAACGTCACGGTACTCACGAATACTGTAGGAGCATATAGAATAAACGAGTGACGGAATGACGTCACAGTTGTCGTTAGACAAGTCCAATTTGTGGCGATATCATAGATGGGATATATGGGGCCTCTCATAATTGATGATCCCGTAAAGGATACTCCGCTAGCGGGAGAGAAGCTAAGTTCAGCCAATCATTTCTGGAAATAATAAGAAAAAAATTCTATGTATTCTCTTAGTTAGCGATAATTTTATTTTATTTCGTTAGCGCAATTTTCATAATTTTCTAGTAATTTTTTTAATAATGTAATCTTAAATACCGGTGCTATTTATAGCAATAAGAAATCAACGAAATCCACATTGTTTATTTAGTAAAATAAAGTATGATACATTGAGTTGTGATTGACAAAAAATATTTAATGTTTTAAATGCATACTAATACGAGTATTATAAAGAACTAAACCTAGCCGTTAGAAAGCTACATTATTGCTAGTAATATAGGCTATATATTGATCCGACAAATGAAATGACATTTTCGTAATAGTTAATGATTTAATTATTATTTCGTGATATAATTCTGCCTTACTACTCGTATAGGTCTATGGTTGAGCTCTGTTATAGAAAAGTGGTAGTTTGATAATGCCTATAAGGAAGTCCGCGACACTATATAACTTTTAATATCCAACTATAAGGCAAAACAAGAAAGCCTCGTAGTAGCTTTAAAATTGTACCACAACGCGAGAGGAATCGGTTTCGAATCCTCATAAATTATAATTTAATCCATTAAAGTCGCACTAGTTGGGCCCGGCTCGTCCGAAGTGATATCACAGGCTCACACAATACTCAGCGTGAAGTTGTAGTTGTAATTGAAACGTTGCTTCTACTGTGTTTCGCTGAGCGAGTGAGGATATCGGTGGCCCATTAAAAATGTCGTTTTAGCTACGTAAAAAGTCGGCTACACATGGTTGTACATTGGTATGCGCGGAGTGTGTGCGGTTGCTTGGATAGGTGGCGGTGTTCTCTTATTCCGCTATATCATAAAAAATATTTTCCGTATCATCTAGTTAAATATAATTAGCAACATACATAAAGACTGCGTAAGGATCCGTCAAAGCGTTGACAATGATTCTAACCAGCACATTTGTGAGTAAATTGTGAGTAAATTTTAGTACACATATCACAGTATCACATATTATTGACATGTTAATATTGACAGTTTGTTTTACGTAGAGGAATGAAATAACGCATATGAACCTTGGAAATGTTATACATGCTGGAGTTTAGTAATGCCACCTGAAGGGTAATTACTGTCGATAGAAAGTTTTACTCAAAGAAAGTATTATTTTATTTTTGAAATAAAGAAAACCGCACTCATTTGACGTCATTTATCCATGAAATGACCAAATTGATTATTATTGATTAATCGATAACCATTTAAATGCCTGAATGTGTTTACCTGAACATTGTTACAGAGATTAGGTCTTTTTTGTGGGGATAAGGAGAAAATCAAATGGACATTAAATGTTATGAGAGTGTAAACGAGCTGAGAGTTGAAGATGACAATAGGATTTATAACTTTTACCACAGCACGAAAATAGAGCTCATTTCAAGCAAATTATTAGTTAGTTTACCATTTTTAGTCAATAATTAAAATAATTTAAGATTTAATTGTTTTGTTTTGATTTTAGTCGATTCGATTACCGGGATTCCAATATATTTTTAATAATTTGCTAACTAATGGATAAATGGCGACAATCTTTGAGTAAAAGTGATATTATATCTTGACCCATTGGATTTTTAATTTAAGAATTCATTGTTTTCTTCTCATTTTGTTAGAGAGATTTCATCTTTATAATTGATCCCAATGATCGGTGCAATAAAAGTACAGGGTGCAACTTTCCCACATTTTAGTCGGTTCGAATACCGATGCGGCAAGAAAATTTTAAAAATCGTTGAATGCAGTTTTCTCTCTTTTCAAAAACAAAGGACGGTTTTCTTTGAATAAAATTTTAATTCTACTGTATTAAGAGTAGTTTTCCTTCGGGTGGACACACTTACAATATTCCACCATCTATTATACTCGCGACATATTCTTTGGACGTAAAAGTTGTTCGTTATGAAATTAGATGGCGCTATGGTTCTTATAATATATATAGTGTGCGTCAATGTTATTGCAGATTCGATCACTTGAATGAAAAGATACAACAATCATTTGATTATATAACGAGAAACAGAGCAAGCGTGTCTCATTTCTGGTAAGAGATCGTCGCCACAATCTGAGATTATAAATTCCGCTTGAGCGGTATCATTTCAAGGGGCTTACGATATGCTGTCGCACTTAGCGAAGCACTGTAAAAGTAATTTCACGCTGGTATTTTCTGATAATGTCTCATCCATGTGTAGGGCAGTGTTAGGATACTCGCCAGTTCTCTGCCCTTCCGAAATAGAATAAATGATAAATTTTATTCACACCGGGACTGATCCCGGTACCCCTGATCTCATAGTAGCCACTAGGCTCCTAAAACTTACTATTGTTTACATATTTAGAACACATTGACTTACTAAGTATCTCCAGAAAATCAGCTATATGTCTTTATGAATTTCCAAATTTTATAATATAGCAGACAACGGAGCAGGTGGGTTTCCTAAATGGTAAGAGACAACCGCGCCACAGGCGGCGCATTGAAGGCCCCCCGATATCCTCGCTCACTGCGAAACAGTAGAGGCACCGTTTCAAGCACAACTACTACTTCACACTGAGCATAATCCTGTGTAAATATCTTAAATTCTTGACTTGTATTTAGTGCAGTAAGAACATCTCTGACAACTAATTAGACATATCAGGAAGGTCCGAGTTACAGTCAGAGTGATTGATCCGCGTTGTGCTTGCGTCGTCTCATACGCCTCTTAAGTCTTATAATATTAAATCTGGTTTTATATTAAAAATGCTTCTTGATCGGCCTACTTCCGTAATAGCGAGTTAGCTACCTGACCTAGTTGCAATTTGCCATCTGTTAAGTTTGGTGCGAATAATAGCGTATAGAGCTGACTTTTATTGTACAGTGGTAATAATAACATTTCGGCCTCAACAAAACGTCATTCATAGAGTCTCTTTTCCTTATATTGGGTTATTTGAATACTCAAATTTCTGCTTTTCTGACTGAGTTTCCTGGAAGAGATCACTTCGTACATTCTGTATAGTTTTATAAATGAAGTTTTTTTATAACTCTTTGATAATGATTAACTAAGTGTAAAGCATGTGAGCTACATTTTTGCGTTATTTTATTGGATATTACTGAGCGTGATAAGGTAGTCGTATTTGAAACGGTACTTCTACTATGTTTCGCTGAGTAAGTAAGGATTTCGAAGGCCTTAAAAAATGCTGCTTAAGCGGCATAAAAAGCCGGCTACACAACCAATGCGCCAACTGTAACGAAGTTGTCCATGGGCGGCGGTGTTGTCTTACCATATAGGAGCTCCACCTGCTCTCTCTCTAAAAATATATCTCTATCTGCATCACTATAAAAATAACTTTAAAAAAATTATTTCACCTTGCAAATACGACGATTTTCCTTTTTAAATATTATCTTTGCCAATATTAGGTAAATACAGTGTTATATTAATGCACATTAATAAATATGACAATATCTTTATAAATGTCCGAATCCGTTTAGTTGTTCCGGATGGAAAATCTATCGACGGGTTACGTTATAAAATATTATATCCTATTTTTCTATAGCGGAAAACGGAGCTGGTTAGTCTCCAATTGACTATATGGAGAATTGGGGTTAAAAAAAACACTGCCGCACAAGCAACTGCGCCACAGTCCGCGCATTGGTTGTGATGCCGGCTTTTATGCCTCAAGCAGTACAAGTACCGTTTCTTCCACGGGTCCTATTATATACATCTGTTAAACCTATTATTGTTAAAAATTACGTAAATAAATCATCCTTAAAACGTGAAATAAAACACTACAGTTTGGAAAATGACGCTGCTATCAGCAGACCTCGTCTGTGACACACTGACCTACTTTGCTTCAGAATAGCAATTACACTGCCCACAAGTATCTCACTGAGAACAAATACGGCGCAAAAGCAAATGAGTCGTTATTCGTATTGTAGCTAATATATGTGTATAGCATATCAGTCAAATTTGTGATTAAAATTGTAAGCGCCACCTTGTTGGCCATAGAAGTAACGTTTAGTTTACATGGTTTGTGTTGGGGTTGTATACAAGTACGCGATCGATATAAAAACCGCATTGTACGTCTGTTCAAAGATAAGCTATCTAATGTATTAACACGTTATTTATTTAAGGTCTATTCTTATTTTTTCAACAAACAATCTACAACTTGGCTCCTTTATTTGAAACGTACTTTCCGTTCTTAATTTTTAATGATGTATTCGGTGGTATGAAGAAAAGACAGGTCCTACTACAAATAGGCTCTTCAGACAATGTCTGACATTTAGAAGTGAATCAGCTTCAATTCCTAATATCGACGTGTAAATTGTAATCAATGCATATACAATTGTTGGCGTGAGAGAGCCATGCTGAAGCATATGCGGGCGCACTAATTGGGCCGGCTCGTCCGAAGTGACACCACGGGCTCACCGAATACTCAAATGTGAAGCGGTACTCAATCTGTGTTTTGCAGAGTGAGTGAGTTTAAGTGGTGTAAAAAGTTGGCAACACGTCGGTCTTATTAAAGCAATTAGCTACGAGACTCTCAGAATACAAATGTTTTCTTATATATGTACTTTGAATATATGGATGCTCGTATCAGTGCGCAATTTATAAATGAGAATGTCATAGTAATTGGGAAATAAAATCTGGCTTACTTTGGAATTTGGATCAAATCCTTAAATAAAAGCATTAAAATACAACGCTTTATTGGAGCAAGCCAATAGTATAGCATGAATACGAATGTCGCCGCTCACCGCGCGACACTCTAAGCTGAAAATCTCATTCTGCATCGACTTGACATAAATCTAGTTTTTTTTCTATATGAAATGTATGTTTTGAACGTTATACACGCTTTCGAGCGGCGAGGTTTCTAGAGATGACCTTTTCACGTACAAGCTTACCTATGCCAATGAATTTTCATTTTCAATTTCAGCGACCCTTATCCGTTTAGAGCAGTGTAATAGCATTCCTGGAGTAA
The DNA here is from genome assembly GCA_018230265.1 of Delias oraia. NCBI lineage: Eukaryota > Metazoa > Arthropoda > Insecta > Lepidoptera > Pieridae > Delias > Delias oraia. The sequence goes on along the minus strand of DWCF01000579.1, from coordinate 29,694 downwards.
CACATCATGAAGCGAGAGGTATCGGCTCGAATCCCGATCCGGACTATTATTTTAATTTATTATAATATTTATTGATTATATTTGTATTTCATTATAATATAATTTATTCGGTCTTTGGAAGGGCTTGACATTGGCCGAGCGAGTGTCTTAATACTGTCGCACCCATGGCAGAGCCATACTGAAGCATATGCGGACGCACACAGAATACTCAGTTGAAATAGTAGTTGTGGTTGAAACGGTGACCCTAGTGTGGGTCTCCCATATGGTAAGAGAACACCACCGCCCATCGACAACCGCGCCGGTCAACGCAACATATTACAATTACCGTTTCACGCTGGTTGTTCTGCGAGGCACTGGTATCATTTCGTGCGGTACTGTCAAGTCCTTTCAAATACCGAATACATTATAAATTAATTTAGTATTCGAACCCGATACCTATCGCTACGAAGCTCCCAAGAGATCTCGTGATTAAATTTGCAACTAAACTAAAACAATAGGTGATTTGGTCTTTTGTTGACTATAACGAGTGAAAGATTTGATATTCTGTTGATATTGGAGGTGGCGTTTAAGTTGGAAAAGCAAACGCAAGTTTGCTGATTCCATTTATGAGAATGCCCGCCAGGAGTTCTTTTTAACGAAGTTGCCGACAAACCCGATCAATTATAATGAATACAAAACATTTCAACGTAACGTGCCTATTGTAGTAATTGTACCCATTGTATTGAGTAAACGAAAACTTGGTCAGAAATATACCTACGTGTATTCCTCGTACGGCTTCATACTGAGGGAAATGTCCTTGATTTTGTAACAAGAGACCTTGTGTCCGACTCGATTCTCGCTGAAATTCTTAAAGTATTTCTCACGCCTTATAATTTGTACAAAAATTATATTATTTCAATTACACAACAAATGTAACCGATACATGCCCATTCGAAACAACGTACACGTAACGTGAGATTGAGCGCTGCTTTCAGCACTCATAGTAAAACGACGAAGACTATGTCCACGGCAAAGCTCGGATCAGCATTGCTCTTCCTCTATATATATAACAAAGTCGCTCCACTGACTTCGCTTATTCTGTTGATGGAATAGTGAGAATACGAGGAGAGTTTTTCATGGAAGAATGTTTTTTAAATGTCTTGAAAAACCACATTTATATACAAAATATTCGTCATAATACATACATATCAATTTGAATTTGAATTCCATACCAAACAGTTGAAATGTTAGCGGAGTGCTTCCGGGATGATACTTAAACCGATTATCCGACTACTAAAATGGGGGGTAGTCAGTGTATCGTTTTTTTCGGGTTTGGCTGGTGCAAAGATCGCTGACGATTTATAAGTGCACCTGCCGGGTCCACTACAATAGTATACAAGCTTTAGCTTATTAAATTCTATCATATTTCTAATAGCTGTAATATTTGTCGCTGTTTTTAAGGTACAAACGGAATACAATTAATAAATAATAACCAACATATCTCTCGCGTAGAAACCTCGTAGAGCGAGTAGGAGATGACATCCGTGACTATGACTAAGCCAATATTTTTTCCATAGAGATTTCCTTAGGAAGACTCATTTGTTTATCATAGGATTTGATAATTGTCGTGATGTATTTACAACACTGATTGACGTCAAAAACACTTAATTCTGAGTTTACGCCGTCTCCAAAGCGCTAGTGCAGAAGAAACGGCAACAAAGTGCACCGCGCCATTTTCTCTAATGACGCAACTTTTTGTTAGTATTAACCTAATTTACAGATATTACTATTATATTTGGCTGTGATGTCAAAACTAACTTAACTATATTATTTCAAATAAAAAGTTACTTAAATATGACAAAATGCTTCAAAATAGTAGTTTTTATTTCTTCTATTTCGGACAACAGAGCAGGTTCTCCTATATGGTAAGAGAAAACCGCTGCCCGTGAACAACCGCGCCACAGTCCGCGCATTGGTTGTGTTGTCGACTTTTTTACGCTGCTTAAGAGGCACTTTTAAGGGCCTCCGATATCCTCACTCACTGCGAAACACAGTACAAGTATTATTTCACGCTGAGTATTCTGTGAGCCCGTGGTATCACTTCGGATCACTCTCCCATGGGTGCGACCGTATTAAGACACTCACCGGGCACAAACCCATCCGGAGACCGAATAAATTATAACTGTCCGTATCGGGATTCGAATCCGATGCCTCTCGCTTCATGGTACACTTTTAAAACCAGTAAGTTACGAGCCTTCCGCGTCCAGCTATTATCAGATGATTTTGTCTTTAACGTAATCGTCGACCGTCTAAGTACATTCTTTACATAATGTTTGAATTTTCTATCAGGCATATCTATGACCCACTCGGACAGTTTATTATGAACACGTATACAGTTCTCCTTAAAGGATCCTTCGTTATTAATTTTGCACAAGTTGTTTTTCGTGGGCTGGTTCATTTATATTGCGTAAATCGTTAACTCTTCCGAAAAAGAAATATCCCTACTTATATTTGTCTGTATGAGGTATCTCAACTCTACTTGGCACGAAGCAGTGGCGAATTGAAATCATGATATTGAAATATAATATTAATTATTCATAACATAAGTATATCCTCCAGAGCGTTTAGTATTATTTCATATAGAAGAGTACGATTACTGTACTAAAATTTCGTTAATTTTTCGAGAAATCCTTTCATATACAGAAATATAGCGTAATAGTGTTTTTTTAAATATTATCCGTGACACGAAAATTATTTTTCGGCCTAATTTATTAATAAGAAATATATTAATGTAATCTTTGAGTTCGTTCGTATGTCGCTTCATACAATAGACTTACGTCACAGTAATTCTATGAGTCATTGTTTTGTCAGCGTGTCGAGGGCGATTAAACTGTAAGAGTGTCTTCATTCATCCGTACCTGTAACAATATTCGATTCGACTTTAATATAAGTGTAACCAAATTATGTCCTTGGTGTAGGTGAATGGCAGTGAGTTGCACTTGAAACGGTGATTCTACTGTGTTTCGGTAAGTGAGTGAGTGAGCATATCGGAGGCGTTTTAAAATTGCGCCTAAGTGGCGTAAAACGCCGGTAACACCATCACGGCGCGGACTGTGGCGCTGTTGGTGATGGGTGGCGGTTTTCTCTTACTATTAATCTAACATAAAAAATCTCGTTATCTCCAACGTTGCCTCTTGTCTCTTAGAATCAGAGCAGTCACAATAATAATTATTCATAAGTACCGACAACCGATGGGGAAGAAAGTTTCTCGAGTGGCGTGCCCGTACCGGGAAACGCAGAGTGAGACGTCCCGCCAGGCGACGGAAGGACGATCTCATGAAGGTCGCGGGCGACAACGGGCATCGCTCAAGGTCGAGGCCTATGGTCAGCCGCGGACTTGATAGGCTGATGATGATTATGCGGAGGTGAGGGTACATCTGGCGACTATTATATTGTAGACATGAAATAAATAATTCGATACGTCTATTGAGATAAGTAAGGCCAGGCATGTAATTAGTCGATTGTAAAAAATTATACACTACTATAATGATGTGTACAGTGTAAACAAGTGCATAATGTTTATTTTGTGATATATTACAAGATAGCTGGCGCGACGTGAACAAAAAAGGTCTTAGTATATGCTCTAGATATAAATAAGATCATTAGGGAATTTATTACACACTGACTCCATACGAATACCTAAAATATATGAACCATACAACACAACACCTACTATAACAGATTAGTGTACGTGAAAACGATGCATTACATTCATTTTAGACCTCATATTTTACCTAGCTTTATACCTAGAGAAACGATTTAAAACAACCGGGTTTCACTCGCAGCTGAAAGCAGGTTTTTTCAGATGTATGCTGACCGATTTGAATGTGAGCAGTATATTTGCTATTAATGAACGACACTAGAATGTAATGCGCTATAATGTCGTTGAAACAACGTTAAAATCCCTTGCATTTAGTGTAGTTTCAAATAGCGAAGGCAGCGTCCGGTTTTGTGTATGTATTCAAAACGACAGTTTTAGCAGTATCTGTGTCAAGGTGCGGATCGGCTCTTGCGTAAACAGTTTTTTAATACGACGCTCGTTGCGAGGTAATTCATTCGATTCGGTGTGGCGCAATGCACGATACCGGCTGTGAATTGCTTTTATATTCATACACGCCGAATTCGGAGCTGCCTCCATTCCGCGTCCTTTGTCGCTCGCTTGACCTTTGATGCGGATTTCATCTCGTGAATAGTCCACGCACTGTCCAAATGAAAAAAATTAACTAATTTTATTAGCCGACCTTCAAATAAACCGAAAAGTTAATTCGTCATTCTTTTAGTATTTACCGTATTGTAGAACTCTAATCAAAACAAAATATGAATCGAATCGAAACAATATCAAATAAATACTTATAAAAAATTGTAATATGAAAACTCCATTTATATGTCGGTGGATATTAAAAAGTTCAACGTTGTGTAAAAAAACATATGTCAGATTTTCTTGTTCATTCGCCAGTTTCCACCGAAATCACTCGAGCTGTGTTTACTAAAAAAATTGAGCCTTAGGATGAGATTCTGCCAACATATATTTTTCTTACCACTAAATGTTCTATCATAATCTTTTAATTTTTATTATCGATATTAGAACTTTATGCGATATTAGAAAGTACATATAGGCAATATACAACGTCTGCCGGAGTCAAATAGTAGTAAATAAAATATTCATATTATTAAATAATTTCACCATAAACACTCATCAATCTAAATAAATTTTCTCGCTGATAAATTTCACCATCGAACATCGAGGCAGAATGCAAAGTTTCATCGCTTTACCTCGATATTAGCCGTTCCACAACTGAGCGTTTTTAAGGTATTTTGTGGGGCGTGCCACCATTTGATGAAATCAGCAGCCAGCATGGGTATTTCCAAAGCAACACGAAAAGAGCGCACCTTAAAGGCCGGCAACGCACCCGCGGCTCTGCGAGAGTTAAGGGTGTCCATTAGAAGAGGACCGCTCGCCCTAGGTCCTCTTCGTTTGCCACCGTTTCAATGAAAAAAATGTTAAAAACTACTTAAAGTTCATTATAAATATTACCATAGAATATGATGGCAATAGCAAGAGCGTCCGACAGCTGAAAAGAAATGAATCACGCTAACGAAACGTTTTTCTCGTCAGGTTGACGTCGTTCAAGGCCTAAAAAATAGAAAATTAAATTAAAACGGCACAACAATGTCTCCTAATGGCTCGACCCTGCTCTCGATAGGTCTACTTAGATGGCTCGCGAGCAGACTAGGTCGAGGAAAACGACTACAAATTCAGTGTTATAACTTAGCCTACCTGCGTTCAAGCGATATCTAACGTCGCGTTCCATCGACGGTTGGATAGGAATCCGTCGCACTCCGCTCATAGATACGCGTCAGCGTACACTTGAACAAGCGGTTGAGTCACGAAAACTCGCGCGTGAGTCATGACCGGGTAGAACCTGCCTGGTCGATACGACTTGCTGTGGGCATGGTGGTTCGAAGTTTGTTGTTGCGCGAGTGGCCTTAGGTTTCAAGGCAGTCGAAAAGCTATATGCCACCAAATCAAAATATCTCCACACCGAATACGGTACCGTTTGCCGAGAGAATGATGGATTGTACATTACGCAGTCGACTTCTGTTGTTATTGTCGCGTCGAAACAGTTTCGCGACCAATTTTTCTAGTTTAATGTTACAAATGGACAAGAGCGAATTGAATTGGCGAAGTGGTGAAAGATAATATCACATCTAGTGATAACTGAAACAACGAGGGCAGGTTAAACAGGACGAAACAGCATTGACAGTGTGTGCTCTAATTGATATTTAATTGTGACAAGGCGACTACGTTTATTGCAATTAGCATTCAATGGCGAAGCATGTGCTGACTGCGCTCTTCATAGTAGTTTCTAGATGTGCTAACTTAATATGTGCACAACTTGACATCTCGCCTCAACTTGAACATTGCTTTTACAGTTACAGTAGAAATACCGATACAGGTTCAAAATAATGCGCTCGTTTTGCTACAACTTTTAAAAAGCACCAATTTACAAAAGATTTTAATTCGTCCATTGAAAGACAACAAACTTATTCAATAATACAAATGAAACCAAGTTCCTACTATCCTTAAAGGCTGGCAACGCACCCTCGGGTCTCTCATAGCTAGGGGCGTCCATGGGCGGAGCACCGCTTATACTGTGTACTGGATGAGCCTCCAGCTTGTTTGACACAGTTTCCATAAAGAAAAAATGAATCAAGACGCTACACTTTTTGAGAAATATCACAAAGTTCACCAGGTCTTAGATTAATATAAAAATAGTGATGATATTCTGTAAGAATTGTTTAACAACTTTTTTTAATGCTATAGCGGCCATCGGAATGAATGGACTTTCAGACATCTTGCATTTCAAAATTTCACCTTTATGCGTCCCGATTTGCGGTAGCGTACGACCTACTTTAAACGTTTTTAATATTCTAAAGTAACTTAGGAGCTGGGGAGAAGGCGGTGAAACATTTCATGTAATGAATTATTTTTTTTAATTTAATGTATAATTTGGCCGGGACACTCGACACTCAGTCTTACCCGTGTTTTTGTAGTATGTGGTATTTGTAGTGAGAATATCGGAACCCCTTGAAGTTATACCACTGAGGCGGCGTGAAAGGCCTGTTACAAAACCCTACCGCGTACTATGGCGTGGTTGTCCATGGGTAGCAGTAATCTCTTACCATAAAGGAGACCCGCGTGATAGGTTGCTCGCTATACAAGAAAAAAACTAACTTGTTTTTGTTACTATTACTACGGTATAATATTTCTTATATAGTTCACTGATAAATTTACAAATAAATTATTCCTTGAAAAATGTACATAAGAATGTTGTCTAATAATAGAGTCGTGCTATCAATTTATAACCGCTGCGCTTTTATTGTCCGCGATCAATTACTGCCTACTAAAAAATGCAATGATGTCCTTATGGTTATCGATTGAAAAAAACGGAGCAACCCAACCAGTTGCCGTGTAGTTCATGCGCTTAACTATTTTCTCTTGTCACTGAGACAGCATCCCACAACCAAAAAGACGCCTAACCTTATAGAGCATTTTTCAAGGTCGTTGAATAGAGACAATTTGACGTAGTGGATGTTGAATTTTAATCCATTTCAAATGATTTCCATTGTTTCTACGCACCAGTTACTTAACCTCAGAGGAGGCCATGGCCTAGGGCACTAATTTGAGGCTCAGATTTCAAAGTATGCTATAGGCAAACTATGCTATACGCGAAGAGCAATTTTATTCATCCCACCTAAATATTATTTCAAGGTCAAATATTGGGTTTTTAGCAGAAAACAGCGATCTAAAGATAGGATAATAAATAGTCACACTGCGTTACACCTTACCGAAATGAAAGTGATGCCCAACTGGCGTTGTAACCAATGATAATATGTGCTTATCTATTACGGCGTAACGTCATTACATGCCAACCACAATGGCGGCCAACCTTCGCCTAGTTATGCGCTCGCTCGAATCCGACCTCTCAGCAAATCTTTTCATAACACACGGTTTATCTGTCCTGCTCTCCGTCTCTGTCCGAGACGAATTCATTTTACACCAGTTTTCGGATGAAAGTGCCTTATCGCGCGTTGCGAAAGGGGGCTAGACGGAAAAAACTAACACCAAAAGTTGTAACGACACTTTTTGATGTAGTTGTAAGCCGTGCGGTGTGCGTGAGATTCTCTCTCTCTCTCTCTCTCTTTCTCTCTCTCTCATAGAAAGCAAGCAAGCATCATTAGGATGCGTACGTATGGTTTTTTTTTTCTTTATAAGGTAATTTTTTAAAGTAAAATATGATGAATTGAATCAATATTTGTTGATTGGTTAATTGTAGATAAATCATGCTAATAGCAGTGCAAAAATATGTTAATCCATAATAAATTCGTAATAATGCTGATAAAACGCATAAAAAATGCAAAAAATATAAGTAAAAAACTATTAATATAACTTTAAAAAATTGTGACAACTCCTTCACTAATGAATCTAAAGGAACGTTCCGTCCCTTGACACCTCTCAAATTATTTTAATTATAAAATTGATTCATACACATACTTGTGGGCAGTAGAATGAAAAGATGTTTAATATATTTTTACTAACTAATTATCATGTTATGGGTAGTATATACGACGCTAACAAAACCATAACTCAGGATTCGCCTCCCGTTTTATTTTCAGAAGCAACAATTATTATACTCTATTTTTTTTTAAATAATGGAGCTCCCTAAATCCACTAGCTCTATGTAAAATTGGTTCTTTTATGCGTGTAAATGAATAGAACGAAATTCCAATTTGTCGAAATATCTTTTAATCATCGAAAATATGTAATATAATTTAGATACGCAGCGAAATACGAGAGATATATTTATTTTTCACAAACAAAATACATATACATATGTTAAATATTTTTAATGTTTACATGATACAATTTGTACTCCTGCGCTAAATAAATTAAGTTTTAAAGTAGCCCATCTCTATCACTTATATTTACTTAACCCACTTATCTGAATCGAGATTTTAAAGGTGACCTCATAACGGATGCAGATGCAGTTTTCAGCCGCAGCTAATATTGGCATGGATATTCCTACTAAAACGGCTGTTGAAATCCACGCTAATCATATTAATTCGTTTGAATTCTCTTCACTGCTAGAACGCTACAGTATTCGTTTCTTTATACGAAAATATAATTCAGACGAATGTAGTCGTGGTAGAGCCTCACCGACGACGACCTCGTATATGTTGACGAAATAATTGAGTCGGCTCGTCCGAAGCGATACCAAAGACTTCAAAAATACCAGCGTGAAACCACTTATACTGTGATTCGCTGAGTGAGTGAAATTATACCGTTTAAGCGCGGAATTAGACAAGGTTCTCCAAGGGCGGCGATCACCTCTCACCTTAGAGGAGAACCGCCTGCTTCGTCACCCGCCATACAATAAAAAAATATGCAGATACCCTAATCGATACCACGACTTTACAAAATACCAGCAAGAAAGTTCTTGTACCGTGTTTCACTGAGTGAGAGAGTAAAAAGCCGGCAACACAAGTGAAGAACACGTATCTTGGCTAATAATCAGCATCCGCTATATTTTTCGCAACGACAGCGCGCGAGCGTTTCGTGAAACGTTTCGCGAAGGTTGTGTTCTGTTTATAATGCGCGTACTAAAATAGTCGCTTGTGTACTTGCCACAAAATGACGTAACATTATTTGTGTAACCCACTTTTTAATCATGTCAACTGCACTTCTGTTATCCTCTGGCCCAGATTGTTTGAACTTGACACGCTTCTGTTGAATGCCTAATAAATAAAATATGATACTTGTATTTGATACGTGTGCGATTATTGTTTACCTACTTGACATAGTACAATTCTGAGGTGGCGGGTTCGTCAGTGTTGAATCGATGTAATATATTGGGTTATTCACCAGCTTTAGAAGTTATCACGGGGAATGTTCTGAGCAGCTATAAGGATAAATACATACAATAATATATATTAAATACATATACAAATAGAATACAGAGTTTACTTCTCATCACCACTCTGTGGAAACAGCTGTTGCAGAGGTATTTTCAAAGCAATTCGACTCGGAGCCTTCAAAGACAGAGCGTACGTATTCCTAAAAGATCCTGAAAAATGGAGCCGTGGCCTTGCAAGGTCTAGCTATTCAAGTTGAGCCTCCTACACGTTTTCTTCTCTATTTTAAAACAGTGTCTAAGTAGCGACTTTGAAAACAGCAAATATTACGCGCAGAGAAATTGGTTCTAATAATACAGTGGGGAGGATACGCCAGCTGGACGATCCCCGCCCCTAGCCTCCTATGTCAAGGGAGAAGCCAGTGTCCCTGTGACCTATTTTCGATTTGATCTTGACACGCACGACCTACTTTGTAGGAAATGCCAATTACGCGCCGTTCTAGTTGTCGCTGAAACAAAGCGTTAATCGCTTTGACGCTACGATCTGTGTTACATTTTATTTTAGACCAACTTTTTAAAATTATTTTTTAACACTAAGCTGCATCACATTAATTTTCTAAGGTGTAGCGGAAAACGCAGCAGGTGGTCTATCACTCGTATCACCTCTATGTTAGTCGTTCCATAATTTTGCGTATTCGAAGGCATTTTGTTCCGCTCACCACCACGCTCCCAACTTATACTACATGAGGACTTTTAAAAGAGACTTGCAATGCGCCCACACCCCTGCAAAAAAATCACGTGTCCATGTGCGAAGGACCGCTTATCCTAAGTGAGCCTCCTGCTCGTTGCTATAGTGGACAACGTAGCAGATAGGTCTCCCAAGGAATACCGTGCCGCAGTCCGCGCATTTGTTGTGTTGCCTGCTTTTACGCCGCTTAAGCAACATTTTAGACACTCCGAAATTCTCACTCAGCGAAGCACAATAGAAGCACCGTGTCAAGTACAACTACCATTTCACTCTGAGTTTTAATGCAGTGTGTCAATTTGTTTAATAAATTTTTGTTTGTAAATCGATATTTTTATGTTTATTTAATAGTTTGTTTACTTGTACTGTATTTCGCTAAGTGAGGATATGAGTTTGATTTGAAATAACATTTAAACTACGTAAAAAGTCGGCAATACAACCAAAGCGCGGTTATCCAGGGATGACGGTGATCTCTTACCATAGAGGAAGCCCAACTGCTCCGTTGCCTGCTATAATATAAAAAAATTGAAATAAAATAAATAATATAATAAATAAATAATAAAATAAAATAAATTAAAATACGTTTATATTCAAAATAATTATTTTTTGGGGACAAGAAGAAATCGAAGTTAACCTACAAAAGCTTGATTTTTAATTTCGTTACCACGCCATTCTATATATATATAAAATCTCTTTCATATAGAATTTTGATATCTCATTCGCCAAAAGTAAATATTTTACTGAAATTATATTAAATGATATTTGGTATTAATTTTCAGAATAATATATGAAATTTGAAATTCTCGGTTCACCTTGACGAAACATCGAAATGAATCGATTTTTATTTAATTTTGTATTCAGAATGAAACCATGAAATGTATTTCACCTTTATAATTTTAATTTGTTTATCTTGTGTATTTGTACTTTTTGATTTAAGTTGTTGCCCAAATACAATCGTAAATTTTCACTCTACCAATAGTGCATATTTAAAAAAAATTGGCCGTGTCACTTAGTATGTTGACCGTTATATGATTTTTATGAAAGTTTCAACTAATGGAAATCAATGAAAAACCTATCACATTTACAACTAAAGGAGCCGGCAGAGGTCCTTCTCACACGCCACCTACCAGGATCAATTATGAACACTCACAATGTTTTGACCCATTTAACCCGAAAAAGTGATGCACTTTAAATATTAATAATTAGTAGCTCATATGTGAGTCCAGTATGTGAGCTGCCTCCATAGCAAATTTTGTACAAATTTGTCCAGAAAGTATGTTATAAATGGTGTTTACAGGGTATATTACAGTAGCCGGTTTTTTACGCCCCTTAAACGGTATAAATAAGTAGGCCTTCGGTATCATTCAGTGGAGCACAGTACAAGTTCTGTTGCAGGCTGATGTAGTGTGAGCCAGGCGAATCATAACCTTTGGAGAGTTAGTATATCATTTACCATGGCTCTACCACGGGTGAAGGAATATGACGAAACTAGCCTTATCTCCATGAAGCCCCTCAAAAACTTATAATTTATAATTTCTGTTCACACCGACAAGTGAACCCTGTTCGTATGACGTCACGGTTTACAAGAACGAATCTCAAGCTCGCTCGATCTAAAATAAAACAATGTTTACTGGATATATGTTTCTAGTTACTGGTTCCAATATAAACACGCGCGATTACGAAACGAGTTACTGAAATATCTGTCCAGGAGTATCCATTAGCCGTCGAGTCCCGTTCGCGATGCCTTGACCCAGTTTTGTGAACTTGGCCCATATTACGCAGAAGTTTCTCGTTCGTACGCGAACCAAACGGCACATACATTGGAACTTCTAGTTTGCAACTAAAGTAGCACTGAATGTTTATATGAAACGTATGGCCTATACACATTTGGTTTAAATCTGTCTCTGATGGAACCTTCTGGTGGCTTCTGATTGTACCGTGACATAAATATTGCATTATTTTATCCTTAATTATGTTGGTTTCTTGCTGTTGAATTGGCTATGCTGAGGACAGTTTTAAATTAGTTTTTTCGATTGTACGGTTGTCCATTGTTTGCGGCGATCTCTTACAATGGAAACTCCGTTAATACCCCTAATAATAAAACTTAATTAAAACTCCTGTATAATAATAATAAAAATATAAAAAACGAGATTTTTCTCGCAAGTCGACTGAATATATAGTCTATAGAAAATTTAGCACAAAGAAAGCCACCCAAAGATAGATTTGAAGTAAAATCAATGGTGTTTTTTCAAATAAAACGTACATATTTTTTCTCCATGTAATTTATGTAATTTTAAATTGATACATTCGAAAGCAACGTAAATAATGTCCACTTAAATGATAGATATTAATAAGAGCCAGTTTGATGTTTAGTATCGTATAAATAATTAAATTATTGCTAGAATTGATGACCGTCCTCGTCAGTAACGGTAAACAATAAGAGGCGGCCTTGACATAGTATTGTAACTCCAAGGGAAGTCCTTAAAGGAAATTCTAGTTTTCGCAAAAGATACCATCGGACCTTGATGGCTTGCTTTTTTCCTTTGTCACATTAGTCATCTTCACATTAGTTAACAGTAGTTGCTTTTAAAGTAATAAGATGAATTATAATCAATCTCGTTCGATATTTGTACATAATTCTGAGTTACAATTCTCTTCAGGAATTGAGGTTAGAATAGAAATTCTACTATTGTGAAAACGTTTCTTCAGCTAAATAGTATAGATGACACAATATTTGGCTAAACATGGAAACACGCACTGATCTGAAAAGAACAGTCGATAGAATGGACCGGGTACTTTTTCTTTTTGTTTACACGTATAAATCTTTGAGAGCCTTATAGCTAAGTGGTTCAATAGGTCTACCATAAAGCAAGTGCTATCGGGTTCGTATCCCGGTCCCGTAATATTGTGACATCCCTGGTAAAGCCATGCTGAAGCATGTGCGGACGTGCTGATAGAACACGTGGACTCTGGCTCGCTTGGTGATGGTTTACGGTGTTCTCTTATCATATACGGGGCCCACTTGCCCGCTATGCTAGAAAAAATACCATATAGACATACATAAATAATTCAATTTAGTTAAAATATAATCTAAATTGAAATTAATCATAACTCTTAAAACATCTTAGTTTGGTTAGAATCATTTATAATACCCGTATATAAATTAATTCATGGCCTACGTTAATAACTTTTTATAGTATAGAAGTTCTTAACAGGCGTTTCCTTATGGGGACAAAGTTTGATATAGTATCGCAACATACGAGCTGCTGTTATATTACTGCTCACTGAATGCCGTTGGTTCGTTCACTAGCTGAAGGTACTGAATCACAGCACTCCGATGGAATTCTATATAAGGAAAATACAGATACTATTCTGCAGAAGTATATTTAATTGTGTCGAGGCCGTTTCGTTCTTGAAAATAAATGGATCGATGCTTGCATCAGCGACGACTATTGAAAAATATATCATACACAACAGCTGAGAGATGACCCGTACATATAAATATATTGATGACATGACTCATGCTTTGTGAACGTCAGTGAACGTTGTACATGCTTAAAGAAATTCGCTTTACGGGTGTAACATTTCTTATAGAATTGATTTATCTATCGATTTGTTTTATGTTTTTTATGCTTTCGCGGGGTACGGAGCAGGCGGTTCTTCTACGTGGTAAGAGATCGCCTTTGTGTCGCCGGTTTTATACGCCGTTTAAGCGGTATATTTTAAAGGGTCTCCGATATGCTCATTAATTCGGCGAAAAACAGCAAAGTTCACGCTGGTATTCCGTGAGCCAGCATCAGCATTGCGTGGCTCCTCCCACTGGAAAGCACGTGGATTGAACAATTTAATTCCATAATTTTTATTTAATTTACATAAATAAAAATTCAATAAAAATATTTTATGAAGACCTCCAGTCACAGTCCTACGAGGTCTAATTGCGAAATCAGCGAAATCCTAACGTATACATAAAGTAAATAAGGCGAGTAAAATTAGATTCCTTTATTTCCTAACAACATTTCCAGTCAAGGCAATAAAGAAATTGAATTTTCGCAGCCACTGTCGTATAATTGTATCGCCATCCCAATAGACCTCATAATTAATAATGTTACAAGTAAATAAAAGGAATAATGTCAAAGGAGTAAAGTCAATATAAAAGGAATAATGATACATGAATTGGCACTTTCAGTTTTTCCGGAAGCGATTTTGAATTTTTTCAATCGAAAAGCCAGCGATACCTGCTCTGTGGCAATTGTGTTTATTTGATATGTGATTGTTCTACGAAGTTTGCAGTCTAAATATTACATACATTGAATATTGCTTGGTAATAAAACTGTTAACATAGTAAAGCTGAAATGTAAGTTTTTTTTAAAGAAATTGATTGCTGCGATGTGGCTGATGCCTCAAAGCTTCGGTAGAAGAGTAAACACACCGGTACAACGCGTAGCAGTCAAATATGTACTATGTGTCCCGTCAACGCAATCGTGAATTACTTTTGTTGCACTATTCATTGGACAATTCATTGGACACTGCAAACGTCGTCTTTCCGGATACGTCTTAACTAACACTTATCCCCCTATTTTGGACAATTAACGCAACATTTTTATAAGTTGTGGTCTATGCGTTATTCTGATGTATACGCTATATTATTGTAAAGTTTGATTTTAATCCATTCTGTAGTTTTTGCTTGAAAGAGAAACAAACATCCATCCATACTTAAATGCATTCGCATTTACAATAATCGTACGATATAAAAGTTATGTGTTGCACAACACATAAATAGTAGCATTTATACTTGATTTTATCGTCATTTTAAAAATTAAATTTGTAGTTAAATATTCGGCAAGGTTGAAATGGCAATGGATATATATTTTTCCTTTCTTCTCTGCGCAACAAGTTAAGCCTTGACATAAAAATATTTCGACAATTACTTGAAAACACTAAGAAGTGTTCGTGCTCTCTCGAACGTCGTATTGGCGTTTACACTTCTGACAGTTGATTTTGTATTAAAATAAACATTAGCGTATTAAAAATTTACATTCAATAAACTTTGAAATACATATGATTAAGTTAAATCTATTTGCATATTTCACAGCAACTTATGTTATTATAAAAAAAAAATCAAAGCGAATTGACAGCCTCGTAGATAAGTGGTTTAATATATTTATACCATGAAGTGAGAGGTACCGGGTACCGGCTTAGAATCCCAGTCCGGATAATTGTGGTATTTGTACTTGAAATGATACTTATTCTATGTTTCTTTAAATGAGTGTGGATATCGGAATCCCTTACAAATGCTGCAAAAGTGGTGTAAAAAGCCGGCAACTCAACGGCAACTCAACTCAAGGCGGTATTCTCCAACCATATAGAAAACTTGCCTGCTCCGGTATCCACTGTACCGTAAAAATAAATAAAAAAGTTAAATCTATTTGCATATTTCACAGCGACTTAGCTAGTTTTGTTGTTATGAATAAAGAATTCAAAGAAGTAATAAAGGAGCCTAATCCAGTTGTTAACTTGATTAGCTTTGTAAGTCTAAAATTTTACGTAGAAGGTTTATAATATTTCATTTACCTCGTTTCTTTATATAAGCACCTGCAAATGTACGTCAGCGATAGTGACAGAATATTTAGAACAATGTCTTTGTTTTAAATATTCTGTTCAGCGTATAAGCTTACGTCACGTATACTTTAGAAGATTATAAATTTGTTTTTTTACGGTTTTTTACATTTTGACCGGCTCCGAGGCTTAAGATGATGCTTCACGCTGGTTTTGTATATAATTAAATAACAAAATTGACGTTTATGAATATTATAAAATATTTATTTAAAAATACAAATTATAGTATGTAGTATCTTTTGTACGGTGTTAATTGTATAAAAGAAAAATAAGAGATTTATAATGAATAAATTTATTAGAGAGATAGTAATTTTACCTCCTATTATGACTAAAAACATATCATACTTCAAATAGAAATATTTAAAACATGGCGTCGATGATTTGCCAATTTGTCTTTAATTTTTTTGTACGATTTGAATTATATAAAACAAATATATGAGTTATATGTCAATTTATTACAGAAATAGTGATTTTACATTAGAAACACCACTTTTCAAATAGAAATACAGTGAACCCGTTTAAGACGATCACGCTTAATACGATTTCTCGCATAATACTCCACTTTACGGCAGTTCTTGCAACTTGAGACATATTTTCATACATTTTATAACGCTTATACGATTACCCTGTTTAAGACGCCCGAGCCCAGCCGAAAGCGCTCTAACGCGAGCTACGATCATCAGTTAATTGAAGATCTTCTTGAGAATGTGAATGACACTCAAATCGAAACCCTAAGTGATAATAATGAAGACGAATATGAGTCAACCCCGGTTTTGTCAGACGCCCAGAAATGGTCAGCTGTTAATGATTTACGCTATGTAGCTTCTTTGGATAAAAGCGAAGACGCACTGTAACAGTTCAATTATGCTGAGTCTCTTAGTTGGTAATGCATTAAAATGTTTCAGTTAAACCAAAATAAGCGATTATTTTTAATAATGTCATTATAATTACACTGTGTATTTTTTTGTACATATAATATAAATGTATAATTTTATACCAATATATACAGTACCAAAATGAGAACAAAACACACATAATACGCTTTCTCGCCTAAGACGCGTTTTTGTAGAGTCCCAAAGAAATTGTCTTCCGCGGTGTTTACTGTAAGTAAAAATTGGTCTATTAAACCGGCATCAGTGAGCTATTTGTGACGTAGGTGATTTCCCATTTTGTAAGTCTTTTAAAGCTCACGTGACGCTACTTGCGTCATTAGATGATCCAAGAAACGCCATTTGTTTCGTAGAATCACACTCGAGTGTTAATCAATTCGTAATATCGTATGGTAAGTGAGCGGCCTCGACGCACCAAAAGCAGTACCACTGTCAATAGGTAAGTGTGTCAGTAGGTCAGTGGGTCGCGCGTCATCCGCGTTCCCACTTCCCTCACTCTGCCCCAAGGTCCCCTGAGATTGCGGCTCACTCAATAAAGCCAAAGGAAAACATTCGTCACGAATCAAGTGGAATTTTAAAGCTTGCGTATTTCAACTGGCTATAATTTTCACAACGTTGTATAATTAAAATGGGTTGGACAAACATACTTGCGTGTCAATAAACATATCTTTATCGGTGTACCTACTACGTTGGAGTGATATTTTCACTTTAAACACACAATCTGAAAGATACAGATCTCGATTTTAAAATATCTTTTTATGTGGTATAGCGGACAACGGAGCAGATGGGTTGCCTAAATGATAAGAGAACACCGCGCCTCAGTCCGCGCTGTGATTGTGTTGCCGTCTTTTTACGTCGCTTAAGTGCGTCAGCATATATATTCTGCATGGCTCTCCCACGGGTAAAGAGTTCTTACGATCTTTTGCGTTTTTGAACAAGGGTTAAGATTAAGCATGGGAGCATCAGACTATTTACAAAGTGACTGTCCTGGCGTCGGGGAAGTGAAATATGTCCTCTAACTACTAATGATGGATCACTTAAACTCTTAAGTGTGTCCTCCTCGATGCATTAAATAATAAGAGATTTCACATTTTGATGACAGCAATTTTGCTAACATCTCGGTGACGATAAACCAATAAAAAATTAGTCATAATATTTTTTTTATTGTATATGGTAAGAGAGCATCACCGCCCATCACCAACTGCGCGACAGTCCCCAAATTGCTTGTGTTGAAGGCTCTTTTACGACGGTATTTTGAAGGCCCTCCGATATTCCCACTCACTCAGCGAAACACACGCTGAGTATTATGTGAGGCTGGTACCACTTCCGAGCAGCCGGCGCAATTAGTGCGTCAGCATATTGTTCAGCGTCTATATATTTATCTAGCATTTGGCTATTTACTGTCACAGGCAAAGCGAATAGAAATTGAAAGCGAAAGAAAACAACGAGATATATTAAAAATAACATCATATATCATAAATTCAAATTTCAGTTAATGAATAGTTAGATTTTATTATAATAAACATGCATCATTTGTACTGTTTTAATTATTAAATGCGATAAATGTTTTGTTTACCTACTCTTGAAACGAAATGCGATATATTTATTCTACATAAATACAAAAATGCAGCTCGTGGAACGTCAAAATCGACTTCTAGCACCGGTACCAAGTAGCCCAAAATATAAACACCGTCTACTGTAAAATACAAAAAATAAGAGAATGAGAATGCCTGTTATGAACACCTCAATCCCAAGGCGTGACGTGACATCTTGGTCTAGGTGCTTAATTTACAGAATTCTAATTCTATATGATGTTAAACTAGAGTCTATGCTATTGCATCTCCTAAGCGACGCGGCAAAACTCTCGGATACTTCAATTGAAAAGGCACTGTTTGCAAATGAAATTCAATCGAGAGGTTACACTTTATACACTCTTCGTGATCAAGGCACCCGCTGCCATTCATTTTACTCACTTTCCAGCGAAATGTTATTGGGGCTTTAGTAATTTAATTATAATGACACTATCTGCTCTAGTAAAGATTGGCCCAGATGTCACTTACATTGCTAGGTTTTATGTACAAAATACACTTGGATATTTAAAAGAACGATTATTTATTTGATTTTTGAGAACGTCGTAGCCAAGTGGTTTATTAGATCTACCATGCAGCGATAGGTATCGGGTTTGTATCCCAGTCCGGAAAAATATAAATTATTATTTAATTTATCATTTATTCGGTCTCTGGAAGGGCTTGACAGTGGCCGGCGAGTGTCTTAATTAGTGTTGCCCAAATGCAAGTCCAAGAGCAGACTTTCGTCTTGCGCCAGTAGACGTAGTCTAGGTCTTGGGCTTGGTCTTGCAGCAAGAGTCTTGCAAGTCTAGGCAAGACTAGTCTTAATACTTGTAACACCCGCGGGAGAGCTATGCTGAAGCATATGCGGACGCATTAATTGGACCGGCTCGTCCGAAGTGATACCGCAGGCTCACAGAATACTCAGCGTGAAATAGGAGTTGTACTTGAAACGGTTCTTCTACTGTGTTTCGCTAAGTGTGTGAGGATATCGGAGGCCCTTCAAAATGCCGCTTAAGAGGCGGATAAAGCTGGCAATACAACAAATGCGTGGACTGTGGCGCAGTAGTCCATGGGCGGCGTTGTTCTCTTACCATTAGGAGAAAAAAACGTACCTGTCTGCCGCTACTTAGATTTTGTTAAAAACTACCTGCGTTGATTTATGAAATATTGTTTGGAAGGTTTGTTATATATTATAAACCAATACATATCCAATTAATATTATAAACGCTCAGGTTTATATGTATGGATGGCTGTTTGTTCCTCTTTCGCATAAAACTACCGAATGGATTAACATAAAACTTTTCTGTAATATAAACCATACATCAGAATGACACACACACTCACATATATGTATAATGGATACTAGTGAGAAAAACAGTTCCTTCTTGTTAGATTAAAAAAATCCATATTTTATTTACAACTACTGGTGGAAATGTACTTTACGAGTGGGTTGGGATTGGTTTTGGTGGGTGGTCTTGTCGTAGTAACGCTCAGCGGCCTGCTTCGTCCACTGGGCTATAGTCGGGAGATCCAGGTCAAAGTGGAGGTCCATGTTCCACACGTACCAGAGCGCTTCAGTAGCGACTCGCATAAATCGCGATTGGATCACCTGTAAGCACGCTACATGGCTCAGTGCTATGTGCGCAAAAGCTACGCCGACGTACGTCATGCACGGGCGGTCAATTACCTAACTAAATGACTCTAGTGTAAGGTTTGCATTTCGTTCCTGGTAGTATGTAGTATTATTAATAAAATACTATATTTTATTGAATTTTCAAGTAAATGTCGTAAATGAAATAATAGAAAGAGAAATATTTATTAAAAATTTAATATATCTATTTATTTTACATTTAATAAACAATAAAACACAATGAAAAGGTATATAAAAACGGACATCGCCTCTTTCCTCATTGATTCTGGGCCGTATGTTTCACTACAAGTGGTAGAGCGTTGGCTTTCAGCGTCCTACATATAAATTCAAATTTTTCAAATTCAGCAGCAGTTATTACGAAAGGCCACTTTTGAAAGTCAATAAAAACAGTAAAGCTACCGGTTGGTTCGGGACATGTATCTATCTCTACGAGAAGAGCCAACAAGAAACTCATAGGGTTTCATTTTTTGTTGTTATCATAGATAATTTATGTTTGCTAGTTAAAAGATAACAGTTGGTGCTTGTGCAGAAGTTTCCACGCGTCTTTGTCTTCTATGTAATGGTTTATGTTATAATAAGCTTTCTTGATTAAAGTATTTTTTACAAGATTCTTGGATTCGCTTTCACATACATAATAAATATTTGTAATTTTATATAATAACACATTTGTCGCATACGAATGACTTTTCATTATAATTCTCACAGATGTTGTATTCACGTTGAATATATGTATGTATATGAATAAATATGTATACGTTTTTTAATTCACATTTTTTAGGATCGTTTAAAAAATCACTATCATTTCTATAGGTGAGTTGTGATTTTCACTAATCATTGTTATAGTATAGCTAACAATGGAGCAGGTCCATGGAAAACCGCATCACAAAGCGCGAATTGGTTAGGTGGCCGGCTTTATACGCCACCTTAGCAGGATTTTCAAGGGCCTCCAATATCCTCGTTTTAAGTTTTCATGTGTCGTTTCAAGTACAACTACCATTTCACGTTGAGTATTCTGTGAAAGCGTCGTATCACTTCGGACGAGCCAGCATACGCTTCAACTAGGTATTTGTATATTGTCTATGTATGAAACATCTCGATAATTTATTATCGCCGAAATCTCTTAAAAATAACGAAATCTTATAATCAACTGAAGAATGCAATAATCTTATGTAGTAACAATAACGGCGTGTGATATATCTTTATGAGTGTATTTAGAGAATATTAAAGCTATGACAGAATTACATTTTTTTTAATTTTTGGTGTTCAGCATTTTTGCTTGATTATTGAAATAATATGCGGTGAATGAGAGACGTCTGTCGTGTACGTCTGTCTGGCACAAGCCTTTGTACCCAGCGATTTTCTATATAATACTGTCATGACTTACCATCTCGCGTGACTTCAGCATTTTAAAAACAAAGGTTCGCGTAATAATCACAGTATTATAAACGTTTGGCCAGTATAGCTCTAGTTGAAGTCGAAGTGGTTTCTTTTATATCTGAAATGGCAGACAAAGACGCAGTCTTTAGTTATTACTAAATAAAAGCGTCGTGTTAGTCATAACTGCAATAGGTTCCATGTAGGTAGGCGAATTGCGTCTTTCTTTGGAATTTCGAAAGCCGAGTTTTCGCAACGCACCCAGTCGGCCGATTAAAAATGGAAATAAAGTGAGAATACTGCGTACATTGCATTGTTTTGTCTGTAAGCCCTTATGCTCCCGTAAGTTGCTTTTCTTTGAATTTGTTGTATTTTTATCATTGAATTGTTGGTAGAAAAGTTGTTGACGACACTTCTTCGGTTACTTAGTTACGTCTTTAGTTAGTTAATAGTTATAAATAAATATATTGTTAAGCATAATGAATGTGCCATTATTTGCCAATACAATGTGCAACTTCGCGCGAAATATATATATAGCACAAGCGTACGTACACTTGTTCAAAAGCCAAATCTAAACCACCTTTTTATTTATTAAATAGAAAACAAATTTAGTAGAAAAAACTTTTAAATTTGCTCGTAACTCTATTACCCTAACCTATCCTCATCCCCCCGTGTGGCTACCGGATTAGAATAGTACCACTCCCAGTCTTCCTAATGGGATGTCGTAAGAGGCGACTAAAGGAAACTTCACTGGAGGGTGGGCAGCAGCGCCCTTCCGAGTAGAAGTTATTCCGAAGGCATAAACGGCATAAACGTTAGATCTAAAAATCTAACATATTGAAATGTTTAAAACAAGAAATAAAAAAACCTATCCCCATCGAGGGCAGCAACGCATGCGTGGCCCTGCAAGAGTTTGCGATTTTGCATAGATGGAGGACGCTTATCCTAGGTGAGCCTCCTGCTCATTGGCCATTGCCTTCTGTATTCCTTTTGACTGATTTTGGTTAAACCAAACGTTAGCACTTACAAGTAGTTTCATGATTTTTTTTAAACGTTCCGAAGTATTTTTGGAATGCTGAACGATTAGTTCACAATCTTTCGAGATGATCGCTACTATTCTTGAGCCTCTGTACTGCTCTGAACTGCTCACAGTTCTCAGAAATGTGTGTCGAACTCTAAAACAGCATTGGCTATTTGTTCCCATATTATCCCGCCAACTGAAGACGTCTTTGAAACCTCAAGCGTTTAGTTTATTTCGTCTTCTACGTCAACAGCGTTTACTAAGAGTACTATCTCTTTGTGAAGTATTCATCTCTCCCGTGCGAGAGATCGACTAATGCACGAATTGAACCGGTTCATCTGTTCACTCTTCCAGAGTCTGACAGCAGTAGCCAGGCGAGTGAATTAGCATTGCCTCCGCCGTAAAAGAGAAATGCCGAAGATATGCTGACAATAGTTATTAATAACACAAGCTCATAAAATACCAACGTGAAATATTTCTTATATACGGGTGTACACCCTACAGTTTTTTACATGAATGAAAATAAGTGAAAGGGGACACGGGTTGACGGCTTGTTAATGGTCCATGGGCGGCAATGATCTCTTACTGTCAGTGTTTCTGCCTGTCCCGTTCTCCGCTACGTAGTGAAAAATAAAATCTGAGTTACTGTTGTGTAGAACACTGTAACATTACTTAGCATTCAGGCTGTTTATACGTGTGTTGCCCTTTGGCGAAATTGAATTTCAATTTATCTTGCTAAGTGGGACAGTGAGCATTTCGCAATATGCGAACCAATGAATGTGTTACGCCGTTCGCGACATCGCGAGAAACGTGAAAAAATATTCTCTTTGAATACGACAGAAGGTGCTTGACAAGAGGCTTGCACTCTCGCTACGTGTCGTGCGGTTGGCGCATCTATATTTATTTCGTTTCTTTCCAAACGACCGACGTCTTCGTGTATCGCGTCCGTTGTCCCATGTCAGCCATTTTTATAGATATTTTACGTAGACGCAATTCCGTCATATTGTCAAAGGTTGTCAAATTCATATACAAAAATTGTGTTTTCGCTTGCATATTTCTTCTAAGAGCCTCTTAGCTAAGTGATTTTATTATTCTCACAAAAAGCGAGAGGCATCGTGTTCCAATCCCGATCTGAACAATTATAATTTAATTTATAAATTATTCGGTCTTTGTTAGGGCTTGAGATTAGCGTGGCGAGTGTACACACACTGTGTACACTGCTGTACCCGTGGGAAAGTCCCGTTGTCCTCTATGCCAGTGTTCCGCAAACTTTTTGTGTGCAAGGTACATCACAAACAAAATAAAACATCTTATGTAATTATTAATCAACATTTATTAAGTACCAAAACAATGTCACAAAAAGCTTTCGCTTGTGCACTCGCATGAAGATTTATGAGTTATTTGATTTTTGTTATTTTTCTTAACCTTATTGTACATAAGCTTATAAGAAAACCTTATTTTCCGAGGCACACCTAAGGACTAAGGTAGACCAGTGTGCCACGGTACAAAATTTGCCGAACTCTGCGCCAGACCATAAAAAATAGAATTTTAATCAATTGATTAATTGAATAAGTCAGTAATTTTTAAATCTTTTATGAGAAATATCGCCCACCGTCTCTTTCTCATTCCTATAAAAGTCTTTAACGTATACTATACTATATATAGAAATATATAATACAGTATACAATGTAAATTGAGGCGTTCGAGTTTAATTTAGGCGTTTTAGATATTGTTGCCATAGGGGGTGGTGTATATCTAATAAATACTTGAGCATTTGAATGCGTGCTGTGTCTACAAATGTGCAATCAAATCTGATACACATTTGTATCATAATAAACTTCTATCTATACATAATCTCTATTTGGTAACCTACCGTATCTTTTTGATTGGATTCACAATTTATAGATTATAGCTGATAAGAGTATTTTATTTTGTTTCGACACTTCTGTCCTGTAATTTAGAACACAATCTTGTGAATCTTTATGAATGATATAAGATAGATACTGTAGACTCTCCTTACACTATACGCACAAAGACCCAGTCTTTTTATCGTTATATAGACAGAATGTAACTATTGTTTTCTATTTTTGATTCATCGGCAGTCGGCAGAGCAGTTGGATCACCTGTATAGGAAGAGAACACCGCCGCTCGTGGACAATATTATTTTAAATACAATAATATATTAAAATAAGACATTGTACTATTATTAGTACTAGTATAATTCATAACAGTATGTGATCTCATATATTACAACTATAGTAATAAAGTTACAGTAATTTAAAATATGATACATGTAGACTCTATATAACTCTACATAAGGGAGCAGGTGGGTCTTCGCACCCGTGGCTCTGCAAGAGCTAGGGCTGCCCACGAGCGGAGGAGCGCTTGATCTAGGGGAACGTCCTGCTCGATTGCCACCGTTAGTATTTAAAAAATCCTCTTCAGCCACCGGATGGTTGATCCGGCTCAACACATGAATAAAAAACATTTCTGTCGAAGGAGCCTGTACCATTATTCCATCAGTATAACTCATAGTTTTCAATGGAATTGAATTAAAGTAAGAAAACGTCCTTATTTGAATGCTTCTCTAGTGATCTTCTATTTGAAGTTGCAGTTGGAAAAGGTTCATGCCATTGCATCATAACCGTTCAATTCAAAATTGCATTCTAATGCTTTTTAATGCTAGATATAATCGTAGAAAATGTCTACTTTTATCTTTAAATTGACTTGAACGTGGTTGCTTTGAAAAGGAAATTACTTCTACATCTTCCAAATCCATAAATTGATTGATTAACAAATTACTGTTTTTTAATTATTAGGGCGAAGGGATTTTGTAATAATATGATTAATAATAATTGATTTAGTTGCTTTATTATTTTGTATAAAATATCGTATTGAATAAAAGTTTAGCTGTGTTTTAGTAATGAAATATATTTATATTTTATGTTATTGCGGATAACGGAGCGAGTGGGTCTACTATATGGTAATAGAACATCGCCGCCCATGTACAACCGTGCCACAGTCTGCGCGTTGGTTGTGTTGCCGGCTTTTTACGCCGCTTAAGCAGCATTTTTAGATGCCTCCAATTTACTTAGTCACTCAGTGAAACAGAATTACCGTTGCAATTACAACTATCGTTTCACGGAGAGTATTCTGTGAGCCCGTGGTATCTCTTCGGACGAGACGGCCTAAACAGTGCGTTAGCATATGCTTCAGCAAGGCTCTCTCACGGGTGCAACATAAATAAAATGTACATGTTAGATTATCTACTTTATTCTAAGGTTGTACGTTTCGCAATCGCAGGCTTACCTTGCTGAGTTACACAACTTTTGAGTGGCAGACTATTATAGCAGATATTCGACGCATATTTTTTCATCACTGGCAAAATTAACTGGAACTAAGGAGAAAATGTTGTACAGTATTAATGAGGTGAAATATGATTACATTGCCGTGTTGCCATGGCAACCAGATATCTAGAGACATATAATTGAGATTCTTTTTTACGCCCTTGCAGACGTTTCTTTTATTATTAATCTCAATAGTGAGATGTTTAGAAGGTTTTTTGTTCATAATATTTTTTTAAAGTATAGCGGACAACGGAGTAGGTGGGTCTTATATATAGTAAGACAACAGTGCCGCACATGGACAGCCGCGCCACATTCCGCATATTAAGGGTAAGGGTCTCCGATATCCTCATTCCTCACTCAGCGAAACACAACAGAGGCATCGTTTCAAATACAATTAATATTTCACGCTGAGTATTCTGTGAACCCATGGTAACGCTTCAGATGAGCCGGCCCAATTACTGCGTTCGCATATGCTTCAGCATAGCTCTCCGAGGGGTGTGACATTGTTAAGACACTCGCTCGGCCACTCTTAAGCCCCGCCAAAGACCGGACAAATTATGAATTAAATTATATTTTACAATTGTTCGAAGCCGATACCTGTCACTTCGTGGTAGACCTAAGGAAGCACTAAGCTACGACGCTCTCAAAACTTTACTTATCTACTGGTCGCAAAGAACAAAAAACTTCCGAAATTCTTGGAAACGACATGCGATGAAAGACACGTCGAAAGGAGAAAATTATAGCAGACAGAAACAGTAAAAAGGTATCGTAGAAAGCGTGTGAATTTAAATTAGTTTATTCGTTTGGTACAATACTTTATTTAACCTAAATTCATTTAATTCGATTAAAATACAAATTCACTGAAACTGGAGCTCGGAAAACACGATAAGAACAATGATATACATTTAATTTCAGATGGTACTATTTATACCTATGTATGAAGTCCAACTAAACATTCCTCTCAAAATTATTAAATGAACTGATATGTTATTAACTGTATTCAGATTAGATAATTTGTGTAAACATAGCCCCATTACTTTGAACGTAATTAAATCAATTGAAGTAAACGAGTTTGTTCAAACGTTTCTAAGCACAACTTTATATGCTTTACGGTTTCTTAATGGACAACGGAGCAGTTGGGTCTCCTGTATGATAAAAGTACACCATCGGCTATGGAAAACCGCGCCATAGTCCGCGCTTTGGCTGTGTTGCCGACTTTTTACTCCGCTTATACTGCATAATTTCAAGGGCCTGCGATATCCTCACTCGCTGGGCGAAACACAGTACCGTTTCGCACTGTGTATTCTGTGAGCCCTTGGTATCACTTCGAACTAGCCGACCCAATGAGTGAGCCAGCATGGCTCTCCGACTGGTGCAACAGTGTTAACACACTCCCGGCCACTGCATATTAGTTTATGCATATAGAGTTCTGCATTGAAATTGTTACTCATAAATTGATTGGTATACAATTCCATATTAAGAGAAGAAGATTTTGAGTGTTTGAAATTTTATAAACATAACATTAGTTGGACCTATTTGTAATAAGGTGAAATATGTACGTGCATAGAACGAAAACAATGAAAGAGGATGGCCCTATGATTCAGACGTTGGTTGTCAATCTTAATTTGGTATTCGCGAGTTTATACTCGCGTATACCAAATACTCGCCTTCTCCTTTCCGTAAGGTTATCCCTACGGAAAGGAGAAGGCTTACTCGCTTGTCCCATTTCGTTAAGGAAGCTGAGCTTGTCAGTGGGCGACTGCGTTTAGTGATGGAATGGCTTATAGTGGGCTTATTTAAATTATATTCTTTGTTGTATCTTATGGATAATAATGGGTAAAAATATTTTTTATGGATTCTTATTTTTAGCGGATTGATCTTGAGCTAGTATATACAGCTCTTGGGTTGAATGCTAGTGCGAACCCCGAGGGTCTTGGGCCTAAAAGCCTCTAGAGGACCTTGGACCGGGGCTCGTCGGCCTTCTTCTCTATCCTTTGAATACAGAGGGTATTCTTTGATCGTCAAATTACTGGCTGGTTATAGTGGAGATAACAGTGTACTAAGAATTTTATTACTTATAGTAGGTACTTAAATTCTTGAATGGTATCGCTGAAATACTTTTGATCATCTACTACTACTAGCTACTTTCCCCCTTGCGGGCTATATGTGGGACGACGAGCATCCCATCAATCAACTTCCTAGTGTAATCAGATAGGTAGAGAAAAAGTCCGACATCTCCCAACTCCGGTGTCCTCTTGAGCCTTTCGGGCCAAGTGAGGCCCTCGAGATTCGCACTCGGCCACCGACATTCATTCTATCTTTCTATGGTATAGCGGACTTGGAGCAGGTGGGTCTCCTAAATGGTAAAAGACCACTGCCGCTCTTGGCTGACGCCACTGACGCCAATGTCCGCGCATTTTCTATTGCTTTCGATATCCTCACTCACTCAACGAAATAGTACAAGTGTCGTTTCTCGATGAGCACTCACTAAGCCCGTATCACTTCGGACGAGGCGGACCAATTAGTGCGTCAGCATATGCTTCGGCATGGCTCTCCTACGGCAAAAATAGAATTGGTTTATTTGAATTAATTTTAAAAGTACGATGAACAAATGTGTTGCAAAGAGGCGTCGAACCGAGTGCCACATTATTTTGTAACACTGCTAAATCGTGGTAAGCGGGCCAAGGCTCGGATCGTTTAAGTGTGTGTGAGAAATACTGTTTACATTGTGTATAATAAATTAATCATTTTGATTCCAAACAATACTAAATTGGATAAATTCATTTTAATTAGGAAACGTTAAATGCAAAAGTAGGTAAGTTAGGCGACTTTAATTTTAATTAATTTAGAAAATTTCATGTTTCCAGTAAGATACTGGTTATATAGTACTTTAGAATTTTTTCATCTTATATTCAAATATAAGTGTGATTGTTGTATTAGGCGACATCAAAAATATCTGTGTAATAATAAATATATAAATAAAGTATGACACGAAAAAGGTTATATACAGCAATTAAATTTACTAAACGGTTTACTAAATTAATGAGGTGTGTTGGGTTTTTAACGTGTATCAGTTCCAATGATGTTAAATATTATTCTCATTCTAGTATTATTATAATATATATATTATGTAAAATTAAATTTATTTGCCCAATTGAGTGAGTTTTTGTAAAACGTATTAAGAATAAGAAATCTATTCAATTCTTAGCTTTCAAATTACATACATGAAGACACATACATAAAACGTTGTACTTGAAAATGCTACTAGTAGTGTTTTGCTGAGTGAGTGAGGATATCGGAGGCCCTTAAAAGTGCTGCTTAAGCGGCGTAAAGAGTCGGCAACACAACCAATACGTGGAGTATGGCGCGGTTGGTGATGGGCGGCGGTGTTCTCTTACCATACAGGAGACCCCACGTGTTCCGTTGTCCGCTGTACCTTAAAAGATAGAATTTAAAGGAACGAAAGAAATAAAACAAAAATACTTATCAATGAAAATTGCATACATTCGTTTCGAAAGATTTTGTTTTCGTCTAGAATGAAGTCCTCGGAATTAATAAACTCATATCCCCGGTTTATATTCATTGTTTCATTTCATTGAATTAATTTTAGGTAAATCACATAAACATGAGTTTCACAATGTGTTTTATTTTTCAGCGTGAATTATTCTTTTTTCTTTTGTTTGTTTTTTCTGATGAAACGTTCACAGAGGCATGGATTAAGTTCACACAACGAGTAGAGATAATTAAGCCGTCTCACAGATCTCTTCAATAAGTTTCAAGGGTTAAGAAAACTATTTTTCTGCCCAAATATTGCTAAACATATCGCACAGTGCCACCTAGATGCACATGTTCGTATGCTTTTTTGCATTACAATTACTATTATTGCAATAGTTTCTATAATAACTAAGAGTTGGTGGAGTTGGTTTTACACTATATATTAATACTAGTAGACTCGGCAGACGTCGTTCTGCCCGCTACACTACCTACCGAGTTCGACTTACGTGTTTCTATTAAATATTGTCATGTT
>DWCF01000578.1:0-42822 GCA_018230265.1 Delias oraia | reverse complement strand
CTAAATGTTGATAAATCGACATTTATTACTTTTGGATGTTATACTGACAGTGTGCCTACTAATTTTCATTTGTACATTTTGATGTACCGCAAAAGCCGGCCACACCACCAAAGCGTGGTTAGCGTAGTTGTCCACGAGCGGCGATGATCTCTTTCCATAGAGGAAGTCCGCCTTCTCCGATGCCCGCTATACTACACAAAAAGCGTATTGGAATTCTACAGTTTATCAAATGTGACACGCTTTGTAACAACTCATGTGACCTTAGACAAAATTACTGTGCAGAATGAGTTCGGCCGTGTGCCCGTCATACGTTGGTACTATTAAATTCTCATGAATCATTCCCAGCTCAAGTGTTATTTCAGGAACGCCGCATTATTCTATGTGAAAACATTTTTACACGTTCAAATATCTCAATAAATTGTTCCATCTTAATTAAAAAAGTCGAGGACAATGATGAACTAAATCCATTCTTATTTATCTCATATTTGATAACCCTTCATAGTACTTATGTAGAATCTGGACACAACTTATGGCAAAAAAAATTCATTTATGTACCTAAACTACAGAAAAATATTTCACAGGTAGAAGCATTTTGTATTGTAGAAAAATTGCTTTTAAATATTCCTTTACTTTTATCATATCTTTACCTTCCCTGATCTTAATTTCAAAATCAAAATTAGGCTGTGGGAGAGCCATGCTAAAGCATATGCTGACGCACTAATTGCGCCGGCTCATCCGAAGTGTTACCACGGGCTCGCAGAATACTCAGCGTGAAAACGGTACTTGTGTTTCGCAGAGTGAGTGAGGATATCGGAGGCTCTTAAAAGTGCCGCTTAAGCGGTGTAAAAAGCCGGCAATACAATTAATGCACGGACTGTGGCGTGGTTGTTCATTGGCGGCGGTGTTCTCTTACCATGTAGGAGACACACCTGCTCCTGCTGGAATTATCTTTCTGTATATTATATTAATAATTAAATATTATATAAGGATGAATCTCATACTCTTCAAGTCGAATCAAAATGTGCATAAGTTGAAATTCTTTAACTCGATGTTTTTCCACTTATGTTCCACTGTATTAATGAGATTTTCAAATACAAAAGGAAAATTAAATTTGTTAGCATTCGTTGCCAAAATACGTTGTAAATATTTGATAAATAAATTAAAAATACCTTCTTGTCACTTAAATTTAATGTTGGAATGTGCATTTTCCGTGAAAACGATTTGGTCCAGTCTATCGGCAGGATGTTTCCGAAATTCCCAGTAATTGTCCACCACATCCTGAAACAAAAACAGAACTATATCAGAATACATGTAAATAATGATTATATGTTTACGACCGCTCTTAGTCAATTTAAAACTTGTGTGATCTCCTAATAGATTAGCCGAGGTTGACACACTAAATTTATTTATATCCGAAACGTCCATGTTATGAATACAGTTAAATAACACGTTTCAGACACACATAAGGAACTCATCTTAACGAAAAAGACAAATGTTTTTTTTATTCTATAGCGGACATAGCTGACTATATATAGTTTTTTTATACTATAGGTGGGTCTCCTATATGGTGAAAGAACTTCGCCGCTCATGAAACACAGCGCCATACTCCGCGTATTTACGCGGCTTTTTACGCCGTTTAAGCGGTATAATTTCAAGGATCTCCGATAACTTTTCACACAGCGAAACACAATACAATACCGTGTCACGCTGAAATCTATGAGCCCGTCGTATTACTTCGGACGAGCCGGCCCAATTAGTACATCCGCATATGCTTCAGCATGGTTTTCCCAGGAGTGAACTAACCCATTGTGAAATATGAATCAAAGTAAGCTACTGTATTTACGGAATACTGACTACAATATCAATTCCATTACACTATTTCCACCTCAAGGCCTGTAAGATGGGAATTGGAATCGACAATTTGTTTAAAATAAATTCAACATTTTGCAACAAACTAAGTTAAAAAATAAGTTAAAGCAGATTAGATAGAGAATAGACATTTTTTAAATTAAACGTATTCCAAAACATATAGATCATAAATATGCTTTTCATACAAACAATATTATGTAACTTTTATAACAAATATCTAATATATAAAATTCTCTTGTCATAATGATCGTTCCCACACTCCGCCGAACCTTTGACCGATTTTTATGAAATTTTGTATACATATTCAGAAGTCTGAGAATCGGCTACTATCTGTTTTTCAAACCGTTAAGAGATAAGGGATGTTCACCCAAAAAAAATGTTTTTTATTCTTTTGATAAAATTTTCATTTATTGTGTGGCATTAAAAATATATATAAAACCCTAAATTTTGATCCTTCTATCACCATCCCTTATTTCTTAATAGAGATATTAGTAATTGCTAATATACATGGCAAAACGTTTGCCGGGATTAGCTAGTTATAATATATATAAATTACGTATCACGCTGTTTTTCCGTAACGGATGCCCATACAACTGAACCGGTTTTAATAAAATCTTGCACAAAAAATGCAGTTCCAATTTGACAAATAGGATTGTTTATAATTTATATTTCCATTTATAAAAATCTCTATTAAAATTTATAGTAGAATGGTGAAAATGGTTGTAGAATGTCTCTTGTCTCCATATAAACTATCTTAGGGTTATGAAACATATAAAATACATACAGGTGATTAAATGTTTGCAGACGAAGTTCATCGGGGTCATCTATATGTTTTTAATACTTTGTATAATTGTTAATTACATATTATTAACTATATAAGTAATAAAATAATGAAGTATTATATTGTCTAAACCAATTGCATTTCTGTCGCGCGCATTTAACTGAATCACATTGACAATTGACGTGAAACTGTCATTTTTTGACATCTATAACACGGGCACAGATTATAATTCATAAAATATATTCACATAGCAAGGCGATGTCAGTAATAGGATTATAGCACGTATCAAACGGGTTCAGCTTGATACGGCCAAGCGCCTAATCACATAAGTGCAATGAGGTTTAACCCTATTATACGCTCCATTGCAATTACTTTCTTTCGGACGACATATTTGTAAGCTGTTTGATCGCTAATTTAAACAGCACTTGTTTAATTCTCAAGGGTAAATGAAATTTAGCATTATAACATTCAACATTATTTGCAGACTTTTTTCTGTGATTTTTTTATGATATAGCGGACAACGGAGCAGGCGAATGTCCTATATGGTAAGAGAACACCGACGCCAATGAACAATCGCGCCACAGCTCGCGCATTGATTGTGTTGCCGGCTTTTTACACCGCTTCAGCGGGATTTTTAAGGGCCTCTGATATCCTCACTCATTCACTCTACGAAACACAATACAAGTACCGTTTCACGTTAAGTATTCCGTGAGCCGGTAGTATCACCTCGGACAAGCCTGATAGTGATGCGTTAGCATGGCTGTCCCACGGGTTGCGACACTATTAAGATACTCGCCCGGCCACGGTCAAGCCTTTCCAGAAATGGAAATAATTATAAATTAAATTATAACTGTCCGGACCGGGATTCGAACCCGATACCTTTCGCTTCATGGTACACTTTTAATACCATTAAGCTACGAGCCTCTCAAATGATTGAATTTGATGTCATGTTAATATTAGGAATTCTCAACGCACGTGCACCTTCCGAATCAAATATATTATAAAGTCATTGTGATTACGCCTCATATATGCAGAGAGATATGTATATAATATGTGTTTATTATGTTGCTCGATGTTTATTCTTATTTTTATTTGTTATATCCAAAAATGTGTGATATTTTGGACTTTTATATTTAGAAATATTTAATGAATTATAAGCTATTACGTATATGTATACGAAATACGTTTTTTGAAGCGAAAATAAATAAATAGGTCATCATCATTTCAGCCGTAGGACGTCCTCTGCTGGACATAGGCCTCCCGTCGGACCTCCATGCATACCATGCACCAAATAAATAAGTGTATAATAAAAATTAACTTTATGGTTCACGAATTATAGGCAACTACATTTCTACTAAGTGTAAAATATCTACTTAAATATAAATGTCCAATATTTGCGACAAACGATTTCTTTACATTTTTACAAAACAAGTATGAAATTAAGGAACTATAGGCGAATAAAAACATGTCTATGTAATCAGAGAGCGTGTATACTATAATATGTAACCTGGGTAGTCTGTGTGAGTCAGCCGGAGACTCAAATTGGCGCCAATTTGTGATCTCGTCGCGTCATACTCAATTGAGGATTGTCATTACATACCTTTGGCATGTGAGTTTTAACTACGTATGAGTTTTGATAATAAATGCTGTTTTGTTTATGGTTTTTTATGATATAGCCCATAGGGGATATCCCTTCAGGCTGCGCCACAATTGACGCTTTAGTTGTGTTGCGGGCTTTTTACGCCGCTTAAGCGGCATAATTTCAAGGGCCTCCGATATCCTCATTCACTGAACGAAACAGTATTGTTTAATTTAACGAGCATGGTTCTCCCACGGGAAAATTATGGTTTTTACTATATTAAAAAGAATGATTCGCCGATATATTGTATTTCAAGAATAAGTCAGTGAAACAAAAAGAGCTTATTTTGTTATTAAATATTAGCGAATTCAGTTAATTCAGAATTCTAGCACATTATGCGTTTTCTGTCTAAAAATTAGTCCTCTTAATGTCAAATCTGACCATAGATAAAGGCGTGCTGTTTTTTCATTACTATAGTACTGGCAATTCAATCTTTTAACTCGTATATCGTCGCTAATACTTCCACTAGCAATCGACACGTGTTGGTATAGAGGAAGTGATTAATTCGTAATTCCTTTTTGTCATCACGAACCTTCTCTTATCCCGATTGAATGATGTATTATGTGGGAGCATTATTTATATATTAACGCCATTATACTTAATAGGGAGAAGCGACAATCTTTTTAATGTTTATTTTTATTTTTTTATAAGACGGGTAACAAATGAGTAGAAGGCATACCTAAGAAAGGCAGTTTACCGCTAATGTACACCCTTAGCACCGATGAGCCGCGGGTACGTTGCTGGCCATTAAGAGAGAAGGTGGAAAGACCCGAAGTCGTAGTACTAAATGCGGTAGCTATTGTCCACGTCTCAAAACTAATGTCAAACGTATTAATTTTTGTATCATCATCATCATTTCAGCCGTAAGACGTCCACTACTGGACATAGGCCTCCCTCTTGGACTTCCAACAATACCTGTCGGAGCCGACCTGCATTTAATTAAATTTTTTTTGATTTAATTTTTGTATGAGTTTTATTAATATTAGATTTTTTATTAAAACTAGCATGATATTATATAATATAAACATATTTATATCTTCTTATTTGTTTCGCTTCTGTGAATAGCGGTTACAAGTTTACTAGTGTCAGTATAATGATATTTATGTAAATAAAGACAGAGAACAAAGCGAGAATTTAGTCAGAGTTCTAAGGGACAAGTTACAGCCCCGAATCAATATTTTACCAATAACAATATAGAAATATATAAAAGAGCGTACCGATTTTATAACGGCCGGTAACGTACCCGAAGCTCTGCAAGATCTAGAAGTGTTAATGGGCGGAAGACCGCTTATTCTAGGTGAGCCTCCTACTCGTTTTCATAAAAAATCTAAAGTCATCTTGCTAATATGAAGCCGAATGTTTAATCAACTCGAATTGATAAACACTGACCTTTCAAGTATTAAGAAAGCTTATCATTTATCAACAGGCCAGTTCGCTCACCCACATAGTTTCTTTTGATATGCCAGTATGGACTTGTAGCCTACTTAATAAAGCATAGTTTCATAGCTAAATTCATTTACGACGCCATAAAAAACTACTTTCCTATACAAAAACCTTTGTACCAACAAGCTGACCGCGGCTAATGTTGTTTTGCCATATACATCATAAATTATGTACTAATATCGGTATTAAAATGAGATTTTGTTGTGCGAGGGTGGAAATTAAGGTTTGGATGTATTTCTCAATGCTGAATCATCAAAAGATAAAATAAAAATATAGAAACAATTAAAAAAGTAATATGAGTTAGACCACACATAACATTTAGAGTTTAGACATATGAATAACAGATGTTGACGGAATTTCTAATCATCTTGATATGAATGAAAAATTTTATAAAATTTGTAGAGTCGTTTCAGAGGAGTTTAGCAACAAATATAGCAGGACAAGAATTTTATTTTAGTTTTCTCCGGTTGCAAATTTTCGATGCTATTATTGCTTGTTATTTGTTAATTTTTATAAAACTATAAAGATAAGAATAAAGAAACTTGTAACTAAAATAAAAAATCTAATGTTTTTAACTGATAAATGAGGTTATCACTGCATTTCGTATTTATTAAAGAATTACATGTTTAAAGCGTTTCTTAAATCGATATTATTTAATCAATAATCATTCCTTAAATACTTTTCTTATCTGGCTAGCCAGAATTATGATCGCATTAATATTATTCACATTTCACTGAAATATATATTACTTTATGTGTGCACGCTTTCTGACATAAATCTCTACTACTTACACGTAAATCTCGAAAATACATTTTATTATATAAATAAAACCCCACCCGTTGCTATGGCAATGAAAAGTCTCACTTAAAGATTATTCTGCGGGGACAGACTACATGTGTATTTATACCCATACCAGAACATTTTAATAACTTAATTAGTAACTAGAACAAGCGATTGTCAAAGTATTTAACATCTGTAAAACGTCCA
Source organism: Delias oraia (assembly GCA_018230265.1). Lineage (NCBI taxonomy): Eukaryota > Metazoa > Arthropoda > Insecta > Lepidoptera > Pieridae > Delias > Delias oraia. Next base: position 36,103 of record DWCF01000578.1, on the reverse strand, counting down.
TTGCATATTCAATTTATTGTTTACTTTGCATGTCATAATCATCATACTTAATAGTATATTTATACGTTCGCCACCGAGAAACAGCCACCAACAGAAGCGTATAAATTGAATGTATGACGCTTGCATGAACTTGTAACCGGATGGTACGGTTATAAAATTTTGTTTATTTTATAATATAGCAGACAACGGTGGGTTTCCTATAAGGTAAGAGAACATTGCCTCCCATGGACACAGTCCACACTTTGGCAGTGTTGCCGGCTTTTTAAGTCTCTAAGTGTCATATTTTCAAAGGCCTACGATATCCTTACTCACTCAACGAAACACAGTACAAGTGTCGTTTCACGCTGAGTATTCTGTGAGTCCGTTGTGTCACTTCGGATGAGCCGGCCCACTCAGCATATGCTTCAGAATGGATCTCACACGGGTGCGATAATGGTAAGATACTTGCCCGTGTATTGACAGTGTCAAGACCTACCAGAGACTGAATAAATTTTAAACGTACGGACCAGGATTCGAACCCGATAACTCTCTCTTCGTAGTAGAATTATAAAACCACTTATCTACGAGGCTCTCACCATAATATTCATAAACTATTATTGATACAAATGTGTTGTTTTTTATAGGATTTTTTTTAAGACGCACAATTTCCTTGCCTTCTTGAAATACTAAAACTCGCAATCTTTAAACATAGATTGCGTGGGTATCAAACTTGGACCCTAGGTATTCTATTAACTAGCAAGACTGTAAAAGCTAAATTTGTTGATATTTAGTTTCATAAACAGTGTTTTTATGACATTTATGCGTCATTAGATCTTGTGTTTCATATTATCTAACCATCAAAGTGTCATAAATAGTTATAGTGGCTGTCTGTTGCAAGAACCGTCTATATTCAGACAGGTCATGAGATTTTCGTATATGTATATACATTTCCTTATGCAAATTCTCAACATTGAATTAGTTTTGAGTTTTGTAATTTATGTAAAAAATGTCTATTTCGGTCACATATCTATATTTTATTTATTAGTTGTGGATAAATTCTAAAATCAGATGTTTACTAATGTTCTGATACATTTTTGCAACATATATATTTAATATATATATATTTTATTTTATTTTCTTAGCAAATATAAGCAATCAATCTATTTCTACAGATCAGACTAATTCTACAGCCTGCAGAATAATTTTAAAACTCGACAATTTATCATATACATTGTATAGAATCATTGATCAATTTTTAATAAATATTTTATATTAATATGAAAATAATATACACAATGTAAACAAATTGGATCGCTTCATGATATTTCAAGTGATTTGATTTCATTCAAGTGATTTGATTGCGATAGTTCACGACTTACGGGTGATTGCACGATAATAATAGTCATTCTTTTATTAATTTTATTAATATATGTTATGTATATGTCTTATTAATAGATGTTTGTCACTCTTTCACACGAAAACAACTGAATGTATTTTAACGAAACTTTGCAATAATATAACGCATACATCAGTATGCCATATTATGATATTGTGTAAATTGGAGAAGATATAATAAAAAAATTTACGTAAGTCAGGACGATCTATATACTTTTCAAATTGCTATAAAGTGTCAATTACATATGTCATAACTACATTATAAAATACTTATTATTTTTTTAATAGAAAATCAATAAGAGATATATAATTCTATAACCAATTAAAACTTTGTCAAAACACATCTAAATACATAATACATTTAAAAAGCACAAAGGTTCAAAGATGGCCGAAGAAAAAAGATGTAGTTACATAACAGTTATTCAATGTTATTAAAATTCACATCTATATTATGAATTATGATATTTACCTTAATAATTTAACTTTAACCGGTACTTAACCACTCCTGCACACAAACCCAACGACAAATAAAATCAAAATGAGATATCTAAAGTTTACTTTGTAATTTGTTAATAATGCGTGGTCGTTTACATAAATGGTTAGGACCAAAAACCAAGTGAAACCTTCGTTGCTTGCAAATATGGTGACGTACCGTTGACTCTATTTTCTACAGATGTTAGATTAAAAATACTTGGAAATGTATGACACAACGACACAAACTGTAGAAAAAGATTAGATAGCCAAAAATAAGTTTTATCATATGAGTATTCAATTCTTTGTCACTGCATAAATGTTGGTTCCTTCTGCATTTATAATGTAGAAAGTTCTGAGTTGTATAGATTATAGATATAGAGATAGAGTATAGATAATATTGATAAATAATTTTCATAAATCATAAATTTGATCATCGAGAGAGCATCATCATACACACGTGGGAGAGCCATGATGAAGCATATGCTGACGCACTAATTGGGCCGGCTTGTCGGAAGTGATACCATGGGCTTACGGAATACTAATCGTGATACTTGTACTGTGTTTCACAGTGAGTGAGGATATCGGTGATCCTTAAAAGTGCCGATTAAGCGGCGTAGAAAGCCAACACAACTAATGCGCGGACTTTGGCGCGGTTGTTCATGGGCGGCGGTGTTCTCTTACCATATAGGAGACCCACCTGCTCCGTTATCCGCTAAAGAATAAAAAAAAATCAATAATCTTTTTTTTTGTTTTTAATTAAATAACTGAGTGTTTTGAAGGCATTTTATAGAACTAGCTGTAGGCAAAAGTATTTCCAAACCAATATAACTTAGGCACCTTCAAATGAAGAGCGTATATTGGCCTTAAAAGATGGCGACGCACCCGCGGTCTGTGTTTCTGGGCGACGGACCTCACGTCCATTTAGTTCACGTTAAGAAACATATATATCATATAAGATTTAGAGATTTCTAAAAGAAGAAGGATGTTGTATGTATAAATTTCAATTTGATGCATAGCACATTTATGTTAAATTTTGACATATTGATATCTTAAGCAAAACAGCTTTACACTAGATATAATATAACATATATTGTATATGTTATATAACTATAACATAATCTGTTGTTTTTATAGTGTTAAATTGTTGCTAAAGCTGTAATTTTCTCCTTTTTCCAATTAAAATTCTCTCCACCCAAGTACTTTAAGTTCTCAACTGCAAGATTTCACAGAAACGTAATTATATCCCCCTATTCTATTATTGACATGGCTCTTGTTCAACCATCAGGTGAGGTTCTCAAAGGTCATCCTCATTCATTTCAACATCCTACGCTTGAGACACAAGATCACTATAAAAGGTCACCGTTGTTGATTTGTTAAATATACGATGGCTCATTTGAAATGATATTTGTATGTGTATATAAATATTACATAATAGGTATATATTTGTTTATTAAACATTATTTAAGTCAGTATAGTGTAAAACCAAATCTAAATTAACAAAACAATTTTTACTACATATTTCGTGACTGTGCCAGAAAATCTTGAAATACTTACAAAATTACGTGTTTTTACGTTTTCAAATAAATTTAAAAGTGGTTCTTTTTCAAAGTGAACAATGGCAACAGTAATCGGCAATTTAAATCGTCATGGTGCAGTGGTTGCAAATTCACCCATTGTCTCTAAAGATTTATTACATAAAAGCTTAACACTTATTTACCATATATATATTAAGAATTATTTAAAACTCACGAATTCGAGAACTTCAGCTCAGAGAGAGGCTCTACTGTCAATAAACAAATCCTTTTTTAATGCATTTCTCGGATATTCAATATATTTATGGTACCTATACCTTAATGTTGTAGATACGTAAGACTTCATATTTCGTAAAGCTATGAGCAAAAGGTAAGACTATTTAACTATCAACTCGCAAGATTTCTAAGCTTTTCTTTCAGTATTTTAAAAACTCCCAAACAAATGGGACCACTAGTGTTATTCTCTTGACTCTTTTATCATAATTGGTCCAAAGACGACTAGATAAATGTGAACCATTACCAGTAAGATACACATCAGGAACACTCCGTTTCTGTTTTAATGAAGGGCGTACATTATAACATATAAATCATATAAATCAAATAAAACATTTAAATATAAATATATAATATAAAACATATAAATCAAATTCATTATAACATATATATTATACATATAAATCGGGACTTGTTAATACAAGTCTCGATTTATATGTTTATTATTTACCCCGTAGATATAATTACAAAGACGCATTAAAAAGGTATTCTAATAGATTTTTAATAATATTTTAGATTGTTAACATTAAACGTCTGTGGCGATTGTTGTTTTACGAAAACAGGCAAATGGAAAGAGTAATGCAAGACTTAGCTTAGTCTTGCGCCAATACACCTGGTATTGGTCTTGGTCTTGCTATTGCGCTGCCAGTTTTGGTCCTGGTTTTGCAGCAAGAGTCTTCCAAGTTTTGAAATTACCTATTAGACTATTGATACTTATTAAAGTTTACTTCAGATCTAAGAAAAACTTATCAGATTTACCATTTGGGCAACACTAAAAAGGAGACTCGCATTGGATAAGCGGGCATCCGCCCATGGTCAACCCTGGCCTTTGCAGTGCCGCAGCTGCGTTGCCAGTTTTATAGGGATTGGTACACGCTCTTTTAGAAGGCTTTCGATCTTAAAATACAAATATATGAAATCAAACCCGAGATCCCGGTTCAAGGAATCTCGCTCAGACTGGATTTTGACCGCGCAGCGCATCAATCGTACGGTCCCCTATAAGGTGTGCGGTGACCACAAAGCCAGTTCTTGTTTGAATAAAAAATACCGCTACCTAATGGTACGTTAGCTTACTTTACAGATAGGCATTATCTACATACAGTATTGAAGACAATCTGTTTAACATCCGCAGAGAAAGTGCTATTTTCTTTTTAACGTTACTTTAAGTCAAATCTTTTATGTCTGGAAAACGTGCATGTTTCGTTCACTTTGATCAACAATTATTGGCAAAATAAAACATCAATAACCAAATTACAGATTATTATTTAAATGGAACACTTATCCATCTTGAAAACTTATAAATACTTAAAATTTCTTAAAGTATCTAAAATATTTAAAAACACCATCGTGTTTTATATTGAAAACGATTTGTTTAATTTTTGGTACATTAATATTAGGAGGTGCTATTAATCAAATCAAAGCGACAGTAACGTTCAAGAAATTTTCTACCATCTAGTAGGTACCAACTATCCATTCCTAATATACGCTATATTTAACGATCATTTAGTCATTTGTTGAATCGTACTTTCTTGAAATGAGTGGCGTATTTATGTAGCCTAGTACTTACACCACCACTTGGTCATATCTAACCTATTTGAAGTCTTTATTGTTGCGTACAAATTTGAAGCTGGTATGAAATAACTTTACCAAAATATTGTTATATAAAGTTATCTAGTTACCAGTCATATTAGTCTATATAATGATGTATAGTCTACAATACTATTTTTTATTTATTTTAGGTATAGTATATAACAGAGCCTCGTAGCTAAATGGTTTGATAAGTTTACTATGAGGCGATTTGATATATAATATTTTTTTCGGTCTCTGGAAGGTGTTGACAGTCATGGCCGGGCGAGTGTCTTAATACCCGTGGGAGAACCATGCAGAAGCATAGGCTGACGCACTAATTAGGCCGGCTCGTCCGAATTGATACTAAGGGCTCATAAAGTACTCAACGTGAAATGGTAGTTGTACTTGAAACGGTGCTTCTACTGTGTTTCGTTGAGTGAGTGAGAGCCTCCAGGCCATAAAAAGCCGCTTAAGTGGAGTAAAAATCTGTCAACACAACCAATGCGCGGACTGTGGCACAGTTGTCCATGGGCGGCCTTGTTCTAATACCATATAGAAGACCCACTGGCTCCGTTTTCACTATACCAAAAAAAAACAGAGCAAATGGGTCTTCTATACGGAGATTTTTATCATTAATATTTAATTAATTTTTTTATTCAATTAAGTACGAACGATAGGTTAATTAATATTTGTATTTTAAGAAAGACTCAAAATTCTCTGTTAGTTCCATAAAATTCTAACAGATGGCGGTATACGGTAATTTTTTGATAATATTTTATCCACTGTTTACCTAGGGGAAACGAAATTCACCTGGTCCTATCAATATAAATCGATGTATATAGCAAATTTGACACATATATATTGATATATACAGTATATATGTATATAACAATAAGAAATTATGCAAATTGCTTAATTAATATTGATGTATGACTAAATTATCTACCATGTTATTTTAATGAAAGATAAAGCATTATAGCGAGAAAATAGATAAGAAATAAGGTCAAGTTTGAATTCCACTATCTTGGTAACATGTTAAACAGAGACTAAATAATAGACTTTCTATACTAGATATTACCCTTTTCTGTAAACGTTAAATTTAATCAGTTTTTCCAGGCGATATTAGGCACGTTCAAGAGAATTACATAACTACTTCTTATTTAAAAATACATACGATGTCTGTTTAACCGTTTAAATAAAAAAAACACAGGTTCTGGACGCCGAAATGTGTCAGTGTCAAAGAAATGCTAATAATACCAACATTGTTGTGAAGCAAATTGTAAAGCAATTCACAATTAATTTTTTTTATTACTTACCTAATGTCTACACTGAACAATGGGTGTCAAATCTGAGAATCGACTGAAATTTTTTGTTTTTATCGTTATTGCAACAAAAGTGGAAATAATTTAAGGTTTTACTAACAGTAAAAATAATAAAATAAATAATAAATATATATATTTTACAAGTTTGATATTACGCCGAGGTAAAGAGGCATATACTAAATAATATCTAGTCAAATTTTTAGTCCCGGATCGGAGGAACGCAACAGGAACACAGGGCCCGGGTAACTACTGTAAGGGGCCGTCTAAGATATTTTTGAAAAATTTAAAATTGTTTCACAAAGTAGCATGCAACACAAGTTTAATGAAAAAATGGTAAGCGACACCATCGCCCATAGACAACCGCGCCACAGCCCGCGCCTTGATTGTATTGCAGGCTGTTTACGCAGCTTAAGCGGCACAATTTCAAGGGCCTCCTAAATCCTCAGTCCTCGTTTCCTCAGCCAAAAATGAAACACGTTTCACGCAGAGTATTCTGTGAGTCCGTTGTATAACTTCAGACGAGCCGGCTAAGTGTGTCGGCTTTAACATAGTTCTCTGACAGGTGATCCAACTATGATTTAAAAGTCAGTTTATATATTGTGTTTCCAGTTTATGAAAAATATGTTGAGATAACGCGTCATACAAATTCTTGCCCCGTATCGAAAACATCATATAAAATCGTTTCATCGTTTCGTGTAAAAAGCCGGTAACACAACCAAACTATAGAACACGTTAGCCATCAAGGGTTACCCGTCTGTCCGTTGTTCGTATATAATAAAGTATATACATATAATCGACCATTTAAGCAAGTAATTTTCATACAAAACAATGTCGAATGTATTGATGCTTGTTCATGGTTACCACGCTGATCTAACCACAATATTGTGTCGGCAAACATTTTGCCTGTTGCGAAATTGTACCTGTATGATCTATTTATTGTTGATACATAATTTAACTATTTTCTGATTATCTGATGCGGTTAATAGGAGTATCATCGGTTTTTATACAATGTTTCCTCATACATCCCTCTTCAAGAGTTGTCAATATTTATTTCACTTTTTTATAATTCAGATAGAAGTTAAAAGCAAGTTTTTACGTAAAATATAGTGAATATAAATAAATAATTCTTTGATTGTGTAAAATTGAAATGATAATGACATAAAATCTTTCTTCAAGTGTCTCTTTCTTCAATTCTGCTTGAAGTTACAAGCAAGTTTAAACGCAAAAATTGCAATATTAAATATTAAATATAAATACTTCTTTGAGTGTGCGAAATTAAAACGGCAATGACATAACGCCCATTTCCAATAAAGAATAGCCGGCGGGGGAGATTCAAAATTAGAATTTTATATCAGTCGTGAGTTTTCAATGGGGCCACCGCGAATAGCAGATTGTCATAATCTGTGGACATCTGGGCTTCCATAACCGCTTTTTAAGCTTATAATTCTAATTCTAGAAGCTTAGAATTTAGCTTGGGATTCTTCCAAAATTTAATAGTTACGCAAAGAGTCGCTGAGAATTAGGCAATATTTATAATATTAGTAACGCAATTTGGGTGTAAGGGGGTCTCGGTTAATGTTATAGCGTTACAGGGATGGGAGGGGTACTTTATTACAACGGGTTACCTAATAGTTTTCTTAAAAATAAAATCGATAAATATCATTGAATATAAAGGAAATAAACAAAACAGGACATGTCTTGTGAGTTTCATTTATTTGATTAATCCTGTTTTATTGATTTAGTATTATTATTCTAGAAAGTTGCCGGAACTTTGTTATTTTTGGGTAGAAATAGTCAAAATTTGCGTTATATGAACGTTCCCTTATCGAGAATTCATTATGTTATGTAAATTCAATTGCCGGTTAAATACTTATTTTTAAAATACACAGACTGATAGATAACCTACTTGCATATGTAGATACAATACGCTATCAGGATATTCTCAACATATAACTCAATTACATTATATTATATTGATCTTTTAAAATGTTGTTTATTTCGTATCTTTTCCTTCTGCCATTTGTTTTTCTATTTTATTAATCAAATTAAATCAATACATTAATACCTGTATAAATTATAAAATGGGACAGGTGAATGTTGCACATTAAAGTAAAGTATGAAAAAGATTCTTTCTTGACACTCGCCTACAAATTTTCAAACATACCATACTGTATTTTGTTCTAATTTAATATTTCGATTTTAAGTTTGTATATTTATATTCGCTAAATGAAACACAGTACAAATACTTTTTCACGCTGCTATTCTTTGAACCCGTGGTATAGCACCGGACGAGCCGACTCAATTAGCGCGTCGGCATGGCTCTCCCTTGGGTAAAATAGTATTAATAATCGCTCAGCCACTGTCAAGCCCTTTAAAAGATCGAATATTATACATTCAATTACAAATTCTATTAATACCGAGGTTCGAACCCGTGACGTCACAGTAGCTTACAAGATCGCTAAAATGTTCTTAATATCGCCTTTAATAGTACGCAAATTGTAACATACTAATATATATTAAATATCACGGAATACTCAGAGTGAAATGGTAATTGTACTTGAAACAGTGCTTCTACTGTGTTTCGCTGAGTTAGTGAGGATTACGGATGTTTTTAAAAATGCTGCTTAATTGGCGTAAACAACAACCAAATCGCGGATTCCAACGCCGTTGTCCATGGAGGGCGGTGTTCTCTTATCATTTAGGAGACCCACCTGCCCCGTTGTCCGCTATACGTACCATAAAAAATATAAAAACAGTTTTACAAAAGAATAGTGAAAGTAGCGATGTTTAAAATAGAGTGTTTATGTTTTTAATCAAAGCAGGTATGGCGATGCGATCAGGTAGGCGGACCAGCCCCATTTCCTTAATAAAAAGTTCTAATAATGGAAGCAAACTTAATGTATAAGTGTTAAAATCAGGCACGGGGAGTTGTTTCAACTTTCAAAGCTCTTCGCATAGCTGATATGATTGTGTCGGCAAATTCGTAAATAAATTAGTTTTTTAATTTATTAATTCTTTATTAATTTGATATATGGTTTTTGGTCTATGAATCATGTTTGTTATTATTAATAAAATTTTAAAAATAAAATCAGATACGTGCTTACTTAAGCAAAGAAATGTCAGTATCATTTCGGACAAACAAATGTATTTTTGGGGTAATATAATACCTATTGTTTATTTGAAATCAAAATCTTATACATATAAGCTGTAATTTATAATATTACATATCATGCGCGATAAAGCCTTTATTTTTTTAATATTTTTAATCGAGTAACCATACATTTTTTTGATAGGAATCGGATTCCGATGGACGCGCCAGTCGGCTTGATAAATGATGCGTCTAAGGATCGCTTTTTTTGAAGTTTTTTATAAACCAGTTTAATTGGATGATTGTTGGTAGAAAGTGGATTAATTTGAGGCCTTAAATTGATAGTTTTTTTGGTCATTGAACCTTAAGTTTGGGTAGCGTCATGTTAATAGTATAAATTTTCTATATACCTACCACACGCTCACAGAATGCCAGCGAGAATACATGTAGATACTACGTTTCGCTGAGTGATTGAGGATATCGGTGGCCCGTGAAATTATACCGTTCAGGCGCTGTAAAAACCCGGCAACACAAACTAAACGTTGTAGCGCGGTACATGAGCGGCGGCGATTATTTACCACAAACTACGAGAACTAAAGATTAAATTATTAGAATTCGTATAATTCTATATTTTTATATGATTATTATTTAATTACATTTCTATATGGTTAGAGGTAAATACAGACATTTGTTTTTAAGGAATTTTGTACCGTGCATATCTTTGTGGAATCAGCTGCCTGCAGAAGTATTTATCAAACCAATACAACTTTTGAAAAAGGGAGCGGAGCTATCCCTCAATGGCTGGCAACGTGGCCCATCAGACGCTAGGAATGTCCATGGGCGGGACCACTTATCTTAGACGAGTCTGCTACTCCTGATTTTAATATAAAAATATAGCATACTAATATTTATGAACTATTATTTTCATTTAGGTACATAGCTATAATATTAGTTTTTGTATGTTTTCCATGAAACGGTACCGGACTGTTAAGGAACTAATAATTTCAATAATTGAGAGTAAAAGTTATTAAAAATGTCACACACCGACATTACTATTTAAATGTCGCTCCACCACCTAAGCTATGCAACTATGTCAAAGCAAATACTATGAGGTAATGTGTGGTTTGTCTGTGTAACCTGTTTTAAACTACGAAAAAAAAATCATTTGTTTTTTCTTCGTTGTCTAAAAATTTGGTTACTTTACAGTTTTTTTTCTTTTTTTTCTATCCATCTACGTATTTTTTCGTTGTATTATGTATATATAATATATATAATACATATATATATTATATATATAACCTATATTATCTGTTGCTAATGTTTTTTACTTATTATCTTACATACTTGGGAAAACTTTTAAATGGCCTTCTCATTCTACTAACTTTTGTCCACCTTTTACCTTTGCAAACTGTAAGTTTTCCGTAAATAAATAAATTACAGAGTAATTAGAGAGTCGCACCCGTGGTATAGCCAAACTAAAGCATATGCGGACGCACTAATTGAGCCGGTACGTCTGCAGTGATACCACAGGCTCAAAGAATACTTAGCGTGAAATGGTAGTTAAACGGTGCTTCTACTAAGTTTCGCTAATTGCGTGAGGATATTGGAGGCCCTTAAAAATGCCGCTTAAGTGTCGTAAAAAGCCGGCAACATAATCAGGATGCGGTCTGTGGCACGGTTGTCCATGGACGGTGTTCTCAACCATATAAGAGACCCACCTGCTCCGTTGTCCATTTTAACAAAAAAGTACCTACAGCACAAAACATCTGTATATAGTTTGCCATTTCAAAACTTTTATATTGATAGCTTCTTTTAATGAAATTTAACCAAACTTAACTTTAATTTTTTTTAATTTAATTTCACATTACTATTTTTTTAGAAACAAATCGCGTTTTAATATTTAAATATTTAAAAAGGCTGCTAAAAGTATCTTAGGAAATGAGATTAAAAGATATAAAATGGCCTCCTGCCAGTTTTAATAAACAGAGACGATAAAGAGAAGGCTAGGTTTTTTAAAAATATGTTTTTATTACACAATACACTTTTACAAAAAGCTTTTAGGCGTTGTTTTAGCATAAAATGTCCCAGTTACCGTTCCAAAATTTATTTCTACATTACGTGTTTGAAAATTTTTTTTAAAATATATTATGTACTGATGCTATATACCCGGGGTCGACTTTTAAAATATTTTAAGATATTTTCATTAATTCATTACTCATGGCCACACTATGAAGTGTAAATTCTGCTTTTCATTATATATTTTTAAAAATGAGCAATCATCTTTAATTATATTTATTTTAAACTGGTATTCTGTGAGCCCGTGGTATTACGACGTTTCGGCCCATTTAGTGCGTATACTTCAGCATCGTTCAGCAACTATCAGTTTTAAAACACTGGCCCGTCCACTGTCAAGCCCTAGCAAAGACCGAATAGAAATTTAAATTCAATTCAGGCCAGGAATGGTACCCGATGCGTCACACTTACAAAACCACAAGGCTCACAAAAATTCGATTCATATTACAAATTAACACAGCAGGCATCGTTTTTCCAGATCACGATAATTCCAAAACATAAGTGTATCGAATTTCAATTATTTTTCACGCCTACGCAAGGTCAAACACCCATACTAGCATTGATTTATATTGATCTAACTTACGTTTTTCAAAATAAAAGTTAATACTTACTAGTAATAAATTATGGTGTATTCGACGATAAGGTTTGGTAATCTTTGGTGTGAAGTTGAAGGTACAATTCATAGATCGTAGAAATTATTATTTTAAGAAAACTGAATTCTTTGCTTCGTTTGGGTGGTATAATTTCAAGTCTTCGATATCCTCAATTACACGTTTCACGCCGACTCAATTAGTGCATCTGCATATGCTTTAGCATGGGTCTTCTACGGTTTTGTTAGTATTTATAAATTTATAACATACAAACTTTAAATAATTACTGTTAAAATTTACATTGAAATCAAAATACGGCAGTTTGTATGTTTTTTTACTTAGAGAAGTAGAAAATTCAATCGGCAATTAATTCAAAATAACATGATAATCAGACATTGCTTTTATTACATATAGCAACTACAGTGAAGAATTGTGAAGCAGTGATGTTAGCCTCATAAAATAATAATTTAGGTCAGCACTATGTCGCCCAGATTATGTAACATGATTGATATTCATTGATATTCTCTTGCTATCAGGATGGACACAATTTAAAAATATTTTTGGCGCAATTGCAACAACGATTGCATAAAGTATTTATATTTTCTAAAAACTGTGTATTTTCTGAGTTTTATGTGTAAGATTGAAGTTTACAGCATAAACTAATTAGTAATGCGCACAAAGGTTGTATGTAATTTTCCTTTTTGCAATATGAATTTGCAATTATTTTTTAATATTATTATGTATAAGATATAAAGAGCATTAAATGTTGTTTATGGAGTTTTTTCAGTAACAATTAACGTCTTCTTTACACAATATATTATAATAATTATTAAAGTATCATTATATATATTATAGAGATCTTATTTTGGGCTCCTAACTGTATGTATAGGTAAATGAAATGGGCATATTTGTGACGTCAAAGTCTTCTATATAAAAATGAATCGCAAAATATGTTGCTACAGGCAAATCTCGATAGCAGCGAACCGACTTTGCCAATTCTTTTTTTAGAATATTCATAGAAGTACGATTGTCTGGAAAAATCTAAAAATTACACTCTTCTATACATACAGAGGATTCTTAATTGAAGGTACTTAAGAATCAATATGATATTTACTACCGTTCCATAGAGTTAGTGGGTCGGTTAGTAGTCAGTTCCCAGAAGGTAAAACAGTTATCCGACTACAAAAATGTAGAGTAGGTAATTATTGTATCGGTATAGTACGACGCTTGCTGGGTCCACTAGTTCTCAATAAAACAAAAGTTAAACTTCCACTATTTTACTTGTGAAGCAATGAAAATTGCTTAGAAACAGCCGTAAAATCATTTAAAACAGTAATACCATAGCCATAAACCATTAAAAAATTATCATTTACTAATAAATTGATTCTATTATTCATTACATAAATTTAATTAATACATACACCATAATGTTATTTACTTTTTATCAAAAGTCTATCTTATAAAAGATATTTTATAACACAAACTTATCTTCTTCTTGATCTTTTATTAAACTTTTGTCTCTTTGCTTTAACAAATACAAGTAAGACTGACAGAATATTTAATACATTATCCTATATAAGATTATAAGTGCGAGTTTACTGCTACATACGTATGCATACAATAATTTAGTACACAGATGTGTAAATTGTCGCATTTATAATATTACTGGCATAATCAATGTTTCTAGATAAAGTTATCGATACGAACAGAGGAAATAAAAGTAGAACAAATGGATTTTATCGCGGGTTAAGGGCCGATGAACTCGACAGAACGGTTTGCTAAAGAATTATGAGAGAAAAAAGGTGGGAATGTACGAATTTATGTTATCATATTAGATTTAATTATTTCAATAAGATATCCTTGTATGATATAACGGAATTAACAAAACTACGTCATATGTTAATATATAATTATAATTTTGGCTTTTGCGAAGTGAATGAATACTCAGCGTGAAATGTTACTTGTACTGTTTCGCTGAGTAAATTAGGATATCAGAGGCCCTTGAAATTATTCCGCTTAATCTGCGTAAGAAGCCGACAACACAACCAAGGCGCACTTTCAAAGAGATTCAATCAAATTGAAAACCATCTAAATTATAACACGGAGCATTACTTTTTTTATATTTTCTAAATTAAAAAATATATTAATACGTGATGTATGTACAAAATGCTTGACAAATTTTTGTTACTAGAATTATGCAATATGCTTTCTATATAATTAATTTAGATTGAGGAAACATTGCGTTGTATAAATATTGCCTACATACCTTTTGAATTATTATTACAGAAAAAACATATAAACTATTGTTTATGCGACTGAAACCTTTATTCAATATGCTGTCTCACTCCTGCAAATAGAATTGAAGCGAGTGAGTCGACAATTTACGACAGTTTTAAATAATCAATAAGGGTTTGCCTTACTTGTAACTTGATAAAATCAAGTCTAAAGTTTATGTCTCGTTTTCGCAACAACAAAATCACGTAAGGGTGAGGGTAACAATGTTTATAACATTGTTTTAACGTTACCTTTTAAAATAAGGGGAGAACATTATTAGGGTAAAAATATTTCAAAAGGAATTTACGTAGAAGATATTTAAGTGTAAATTAAATTTTAAAACAAAATTATATCACATTATAACAATAGTTATCTAGTATTATTTTCGCCCATATGCAACTTGGGGGTTTAGATAGTGTAGAAGAGTCACCAAGAAGCGACAAGAGAGTGTGACTCACCAAGAAACCAGCTAGATACATCTACTGGCTGTTATCTTTATTTTAAAGATCATTCAAGTTGGAAATTTTCTCAATTCATCATATTTTCTCTATATTTGTTACGCAATATCATTTGGTTGACAAATAAAACTTCTTATCTTCAGAAACCTACACTCCAATTAACCTAAAAACATTCCTTCGACAATGAAAATCTACTTTTCAACAGAAGCTTTCTCCTTCGTGGTTACCGTCAGTAATTACTATGACGGCAATAAAATTTTGTCAACAAAATATCACTATCACTACATTGCTAAACCAAGCGTAGTCAAATGTCTTTTGGTCATGCTTTTTGTTGATCTGTACACCATATTTTCACCCGTTGAACAGCCATACTTCAGCATATACTGACACAGTAATTGAGCCGCGTCGTCCGAAATGATATCACGGGCTTACAGAAAAATCATCGTGAAATGGTACAACTACCAAGTAGTGAAATACAACTATTTCACTACTTCTACTGTGTTACGCTGAGTGAGTGAGGATATCGGAGGCCCTTAAATGTGCCGCAATAAGTCGGCAACACAAACAATGCGCGACTGTGACGCCGTTCTCTATGTGCGGTGTCCTAACCGTATAGAACTCAGCGAGAGTGGCGTCCTACCAATCAAAGACACATCAAGATGAGATAATGTCAATACAGGGCCATTTCAACTGTGATGATTGGATGAGACTATTTTACTGGCTTCGCGAAAGCACGTGATTCTAAAGGCATATTGAAGATTACCACCCACACAAATAGAGTTATTTTAATCTGCATACTTGTTTAATCTGCGTATTGAGCTATTATTACATTTACACACTAACAGTACAAGGAAACATCTTTAAGAAAGATTTCTTCTTGCATTTGTGCAAGGCCAAGACCAAGACCGCCTAATTTTAGCAAGACTGGCCGTATAAGACTTGAGCAAGAACAAGTCTTGCAGCTATTTTTTTTTCAGTGATTTTTCGAATTTATCATTAAATCTTTAGACATTTATAAATCTGCTTGATCTTTACTATGGCTATGCTAATTCAAGCTCAATATATTCCTATTTTGATTTTCTAAGATCTTTTTCTAAGATCTGAAGTAAACTTTAATAAATAGCAATAATAATTGCAAGATTTGCTGCAAGACCAAGACTGGGAGCGCAATACCAATAGCAGCTATATTGGCGCCAGACCAAGACTGGCTAAATATCGCATTTGGGCAACACAACACATAATATATTGTGTAAAAATAAATAGAAATATCGAAAAATTTATTACAATTGGAACAAGACAACATTCGCTAATTTAATTAATAAAACACTGATTTTAGACTTTGTGTTACATTTTTTTATGTATTTTATCTCTTATCGTAACAAAAAAGTATGCTCAGTAACTAGCAGACCGTGCAAGAAAAAAATTTAAGCAAATTATATAAGTTAAGAGGTATGTGAACAATTGAACTGATTCCTGTAAAGATTATTAAAGCCGGCAACGCACCCGGGGCCGTGCAAAGGCTAGGGGTGTCCATGGGCGGAATACCGCTTATCAAACAATAAAAAAAGATAATATAAATTACCCGTACTGGTCTAGGCAAAGTAAAAGGCAAATATATATACACTATTTTTAAATCGTTATTAAATCAATTAAAAGTAAACTTTGCTATCGTGATCGGAACCATGTATTCATTAGTTTAAATATTTTCTTGCAGTCTTTTTTTATTAAATTGAGAACAACAGATAACCGCGGTTTTCTTAGCGATTTATTTGTGTTGCCGGCATATTTTAGCTTAAACAGCACGCGAAACTTGATTTGCTTCCGGTAGCCTCACTCAGTCATTGCACAATTCACGCTGGTCTATTGAAATATTGTCGTATCACTCCGGCCAAGATTGCTCAGATTAGTGCATGAGCATGGCTTTCCCACTGGTGAAAACGAAGGTTACTTCAACAGCAATTATGAGCAATTGATCAATATTGAACACAAATGAGGAAAGTATTGTATTAAATTACTGTGTACATTAAATAAATACTTTCTCCACCCACTGCAAGATTGCATAAACATCCTTGCATAATGCATATGCATTCCAAAATCGACCGTATAGTATAGAACGTAGCAGTGCGAATACATTTCGATGTAAGAAAAATACAATGTTTAATATAGTTTAAGGAATTAGTTAATAGGCCTCCCCCAAAGACGCCCACCTATTGATCTAGAGCGATCTGGATCCAGCGGATGCCCGTGACCTTTAAAAGATCGTATTTCCATCGCCTGGCGGGACGTCCCATTCTGCGCTTCCCGGTACGCGGTCGCCACTCGAGAACCTTTCTACCCCAATATAAATAAAATCATACAATTGTAACGATATATTGGATATTTTAAAATTTAAAACAAAAAGACCTCCATTTTTAAACGACAACGCACCCGCGTCTTTGCAAGGGCTAGGGGTGTACATGGGCGGAGGACCACTTGCCCTAGGTAAGCCTTCGCTCGTTTGCTACTGATTTTATAAAAAAAGATCGGTTTTAAATTTGTGAAGTTATAGTATTTTTAGTTTGTGCATAAAATGAATAGACATTGGCCACTTTCTTGGAAAAGCCATGGTTCGATCGATGCATTTTATTATGCCGTGAATATTTTCGTAGATAACTATGGTGTAGGGGACAAAGGAGGAATAAATGGATTTATATATATATATATGTATTGAAGTACAAATATATATAAAATCTTACATACCTTGTAATAATTATAATTAATAAACTTGTGGTTGCTCTGTAAACAATAACGATTTTAATATTAATTCTTCTAAAAATAGTTTATCAACCTCTTTAACGCCATTCTAAGGTTCATTAGGTTCGAAGATAACTCGGTAGTATAAAAATTAGACGTTTTGTTTAGACAGCGCTAAGCGCGGCAAAATCTAAATTAAGAAGCACTAATTTATAACATGAGTTCATCGTAAGAGCTTTAAAATTTGTATTACAAGAGTTGTAGTTTCAAAATGTCCGAAAATTATTCACGTTGAAGGCAACGCAGGATCAGTGGTCAAACCGGTCGGGTCCGGTCCGGACTTTCATCGTGGGCCACAAGAAGTGTAAATTACATCATTTGCATCACCCAAGGATTTTGATTTACGTAACCCATAGAGTTAAACAATATTATAGACTAGATATTCATTCGTTATACTTTTCACGCTATTCTTATTGTGAATAAATAATTTGAACTTTGACGACAACCGTATTGAATTTGAATACATTACAATACATATTGACTTATAAACATGTGTCCAGAGCGTTAAACTGGATATTAATTTTAGTTTGTTACAGCTTTTATTTTGCTATAATCCGATGTTTTCTTAGTGTTCAGTCTCGTTTTTGCAACAGCAAATACTAATCAGCGAAACAGTGACAGAATATTTATACATTGTTTTAAGCAGAGTTTATTAGAAAGGCGGTCTAACTGATATTTAAATACTATCATTTCAACTGATATACATTTAAATGTTTTAAATTAAAATATAACCTACAGAACAAGTTTTATTTTAAAATCTCATTGAAATTAAAGAGTAACGTTCATTATGTATTTTTTTTAAATAAAAATGTTAATTTATTTACGTATAAGGAAATTTTAATGGTAAATTTACTAATTGCCTTTAAATTCCTCCCGTTTTAGAGCTACGCTGAAGTAAATGCTGACGCACTAATTGAGCTGGCTGCTGAGTGAGGATATTGGAGGTCCTTAAAAATGTCGCTTAAGCGGCGTAAAAAGCCGGCAACACAACCAATGGGCAGACTATGGCGCGATTGTCAAATGGTGGCGATGTTCTCTTACCATATAGGAGACTAACCTGCTCCGTTCTACGCTATACTATAATAAAAAAGTAGAAGTTCTACTACTTTGTCATTCTTGTCAAAGCCTTCGATCTAACGATGCGTAAAGGATTACCTATAATAAATACGTATTATATTGAAGAAAAACTAATATCATTACAATAATATAATCTCTACTGCGGTCCGCCAATCACATTAACCACAGTACTGTAATAAGATTTTTAATTACTTCTTATGTAAGCCTCGGCTTCGGGCCGCGATTTAGATTAAATTTTTTAGATTATATCATATGTAATATAAGTGTGAAGTTAATTATCGTATTGTATGACTGTTATTCACTATCTAAATTCTAATGTAAGCATGAATTTTGGCGCAATTGCAGTTAGCACGTCATATTCTAAACATTGTGTATTGTCAAGGTTTTGTGCGTAAAATTGAGTTTTAAGATAAACCGTTCGGAAAAATTGAAAGAAATATGATATAATTATGGTAATAAAATGTTGATGAAAGAAGTGAAGATAAAAGAAAACATTAAAAAAGCGTAAAATTTGGATGAATTTATTTTTAAAGAATGTTATTGTATGTAATTACTTAACATGAAGGTTTAGGCATGTTGGCTAATTCTACCTAATCAAGGTAGGTAATAATATTCCCACAGTATTTAAACATGTCACCACATCCTACTAATATTATAAAAAATAAATGAATGGATTTTAATGAATATATATTAAAAAAACACATAGGCTATAACATATAATGGTATTGTGAAAATTTGTCGAAAATATGATAAATGACACATAAGTACAGTGTAGCGTGAAACGGTACTTGTCCTGTGTTCCGCGGAATAAGTGGGAATATCGAAAGCCCTTAAAATTGCCGCTTAAGCAGCATAAAAAGCCGGCAACCCAACCAATACGCGGATTGTGGCGCGGCTGTTCATGGACGGCAATGTTTTCTTACCTAATAGGAGACCCACCTGCTATATAATTAAAAAAACCCAACCATCTTTTAGTATCTCTATTATATTTATGAATAAGGTATGCAAATAAACTCTTACAAATATTTTACTGTCAGAAGGCGAGCGCCATGCTAAAGGAAATACCATACTATTTTGGGAAAGACGATTAGCAAAGTTACTTTCAGCTGACGTCTGTGATAAGTGCAGACATAAATAATTATGAATAGCGACAGGTTATTGAGAATTTCGATCATCGAAATCTAGTGTATACAGAGTAAGTAATAATTTGCGCCTCGTTTCTTTAAACTGCTATGATATTGTATGAACTGAGAGCCTCGTAGCTTAATGGTTTTAAAAGTGCACCAAGAAGCGAGTGGTATCGGGTTCGAATCCCGGTCCGGACTACGGTGCCACGCTGGTTTTCAGTGAGCCCGTGGTAGCTTCGGAAGAGCCGGCCTAAATAGTGCGTCAAAATATGCTTCAGCATGGTTCTCCCGTGAGTAAGACAATGTTAGGAAATTCGCCCGGCTGCTGTCAAGCCCTTTTAAAGACTGAAAAAATTATACATTTTTATTCGGACCGGGAATAGAAACCGTCTTGCTTCGTGGTAGGAACATAAGATCAACCAGATGACGCTATTTCAATCTTATACAATTTAAATAAACAGGTTCATTATCGAGGAAATAATCACTCTGTAAACGGCCTATAATAATCATCTTTATTTTTATCTTTCTACGACTATTGGACGGTCGTTTATACTAAGTAAAGTGCTGGCAACGCACTCCCCATTCGATTAACAGTGTCCATGGGCAGCGGACCGCTTAATCTAAGTAAGCCTCTTGTCTGTCTGCCTTTTGTATTATTAAAAAAAAACTACTACAGTGAATACAATCATAATTTTAAGAAATTATCGGAATTATTACACACCAAAGACAAAAATGAATTTTATCTGATATTTTATGAATAAATTATCGTAACGTCAGTCGTGCTACGTAATAGGACCGTATTTATTTATCTAAAAGTTAGACAACCGCTGAGACTAGAACCAAGATAGACTAACATATGGCGTGCCTTAAGCCTAGGTTGCGGTGTACTTGACAGCGTCTTGATATCATAAATCATTTCTTTGATCTTTTTGTTTCAAACCGAGCATGCGCAGGGCTGAGGGTCTTTTCATCCGACCGGATGAAAGGCGACAGTAGTCGTCCTTGAAAAGGTTCGTTTTGGCAAAGAAAAACGTCTGGGAATCTTTTGAACAGTGTTTTAGCAATATACATTTATTTTGTTGGACTTAAAACAACTATCTTCTAAGATATGAATTATTTTATATGTAGATCATACAAGATATGTAGTTCATAAAGCATAAAGCTTTTAAATGATTTTAATTCCTACTGTTATATCAATATATTTTATGTTTGGAAGAGTAGGTTTGGTAACATACTTATAGAAATATATAATTAGATTAGTTTAACGAAATAAAACTATTTGTGTATTACATACTACTGTTCCAATAAATCTATCTCTTAAAAAGTATTTACGTATTATAAAAATAACATTTACTTTATGGTTTGTATCAAAAGAGTGATATTTTTACAATATTCAATATTTTCTCTATAAGTACCTTCTTTGTGCTGTAATTCTTAACGAAAACATTTACAAAATTCTCCAGTTTTGAGCTTAGCCAACATATTTAGTGATTCATTTTTATGAATACTTACCATAAATCATATTTCATTTCAATTTCAATCATAATCATTATTCATTTTTATTTATACTATGTTTATAATTGGGGAAGTTTGATTTTATGATAGTTGATACATATCTACTTAAACAATTAATTTAAACTATGCTACAGAGTCAGTACTATAGCACAGATTTCGCAAAATAGGACACACATAATTATGCTAATTCGAACACTAGACGCCGGATAAAAGTAGAGTAAAAATATTCCTAAATTATCAGTCCTCCTAAAAAACAATGCTCTTAAAAAGCCAAAAATATTTTTATTGCATAATAAATTAGACCATTACAACTAATAAACTAACATTATATGAATTTTACACGACTCTCGTAAAATTATGAAAGTATTCTTTGGATATATTGAATAAATATCTTCACTAAAATAGATATTTTCTATCTAAATCATCTCTTTATTATTTAAAAAATCGGAAAATGTGATTTTTTTGCGTCGGAGTTCTTTCTTTTGATAAATCATTCACCCAAACCAACATGAGCGGCGAGATAGTAGTGAAAAGAAGTGGAAAAAATACACGTCAAATTGATAACCTTCACCGTTTTGCAAAGTCGGTTAATACGAGCAATATATAATAATAATGCTCATTATATGCAGAAGCGTTCATAAGCTTATAAAGAGGTAAGCTATAGCTACTAATATTATAAAAAGGTAAATTTTGTTTTGTGATGTTAAAGGGGCTTTCTCTGTATCTACCGAACCGATCATGAAAATTCATTTATCAATAGAAATCTGCATTATTTGTGAGTAAAATAGGCTATACCCAAAAAATGAAGGCTTTTTCGTTGAAGTTGAATTTAAAATAAAGTAAGGAAAAAACGGTCGAACGGTGTTTCTTACGAAAGCAGTTTTAAATGTGAGAGATATATGATTAAGTTGTATAGCTTTATGATGGCCATAAAATAGTTCGCGACAACATATAGCTTTCATATTTATATGGCAAAACGTTTGCCGGTTCAGCTAGTCTGTCATACAATTTATCCATATTAATTTATATAGAGATAAATGCCATGAGTCAAGAAAAGGTTTATAGTACTTCACATACTTCCAGGAATAGACTCCCAACAATAAATTCATTCAGCTGAATCATTTATATGAATGTTGTCATGGCATGGAGTCATACTCAGCGCTAACCAGATGGGACGACGAAGGTCGCGAATAAACGGTTACCGACGTATTTATAAACAACTCTGGAATCTTTGAGGTAACGTATGCGGGCGAAAAATTCAAAGAAACGTAATATAAACAAAGACATCTGTAAAACGGTAAAATTCATGTTTATTTCTCCTCAGACGTAAAAGATATCTATTCTATAATATGTAGTAAAAGCCGGCAACGCACCAGCGGCTCTGCAAAGGGATGTCCATGGACGGAGATCCGCTTATCCCAGGTGAGCCGTTGCTTGTTTGCCACCGTTTCATTAAAAAGGAATGTTTATAACTCTTTCACGCAAAAACCACAGAACTGATTTTAATTAAACTCTGCAATAACATAGCTCATAGATCTGAATAACGCACGGCCTATGATTTATGATGATATTATGTAAATTGAGCAAAATATAATCAAATGTGTCACGTAAGTCGGATGCGGTAGTTGGCTTATCGGACAGCGCGACGTCTGCTGAGTTTACTATAAAATATCTCGCCCTGAGTGATAGCACAGTACACAAGCGTGAAATAGTAGGTACTTATATCATATGAGATTCGCCTGCACCGTTGTCCGCAATCTAATAAATTCAAATTGAAAAGCATCTATCAAATACGCCCTTATGGCGCCACTTTGGCAAGTCAATTTATCAAAGTAAAGCTACCATTGATTCGGAAGATATACCTGTACGAGAAGAACCAACTAGAAACTCATAGGGCTTTTATATCTTTCTTCGCCAAATTTACAATATTTGGTTTATTTATGTTTGCTAGTTTAAAAGTTACCAGTTGTCTTCTATGTATATGTTATAATAAGATAATCTTAATTATATTATTTTTTACAACAAAAAATAAATGTTAATACAAAAGCGATCCTACATTAGTATCAAAATATCTTTGACTATGTATATCTGCACAAAGAAATCTTATTATATATTTTATTATAAGACATTGTCCTCCTCATATTATGTTTAACGGTATTTCTGATCACAGCTAGTGTAGAGGCAAAAACTATTGAACTAATACCCATCTTATATGTCGTGTAAAATTGGATAATGTTAGCCCAGATAACAATAACTGTTAAATCTTGTAGCATCAGAGTGTTGAATATTCCCAAAGAGGGATTAAACAAACATTTATATATATAAATAATATATAATAGCTTTAAAATGAAGACAAAAGAGAGCCTTTTTTGAGAGTCTCGTAGCTTATAAGTCTCGGGTTTTATAAGCCTGCCGTGAAGCGAAAGGTATCGAGATCGAATCCCGGTCCGGACAATAATTATAAATTGTAATATATTCGGGCTCCGGAAGGGCTTGACAGTGGCCGGGCGATTGTCTTAATACTGTCGCACCCGTGGGAGAGCCATGCTGAAGCATATGCTGACGCACTAATTTAATGAAAATTATCACATAAATAGTAAAAATTATCCCATTTGCAAGCCATTTTGTCATACCCTGTAAATATCGTGCCTACAAAAATATAATGGAAATGTACCTAGTACACGCCTAGCCTAACTACTATCGCTACATAAGTAGGTACAAATACAATAAAATTTATTTATTTCAAAAATGCATAAATTTCCTTACAAAACACATACTAATATCGCTTCTGATGCTTTTCGTCATAAATATATTTCGTATATATATAATATAACGTATATAATATGTCGTATATATAATATATGAACATAATTTTTGTAACTTAATACCACGAATTTGTATTTAGCTGAAACAGGATATAACAAAATTAAAAATTAACATGCAATGCCTTTGAAATGTATTATTTTAAATCATCTGTTTTGCATAAATATGTAAAATTAAAACAAATAGTTTAAAATACTCGCTTACTTAACCGATATAACAATTGTCTCATTTTTGCAACAAAAAATGCAAGCCAGAGAATGTGACTGTTTAAGACTCCAAGTAAAATGACATTGAAAGGATGAAATATTTTTTTAAAATCATTAGGTTTTTTTTTATTCTATAGCAGACAACGGAGCAGGTGGGTATATATGGTAAGAGAACACAACCCATGACCAGCCCCGCCACAATCCCCGCATTGGTTGTATTGCCTGCTTTTACGCCGCTTAAGGGGCACAAAACTTGTTTTTAAGATATAGACAATTCGATAGTTTTTGATACGTTAATGCTTTTGTGTGGCTTATGCTCCACTTAAATGATATAACGTATGACCTCAGTATCCCCACTCATAGAAACGCAATACTGTTTTAAACTAGTATTAGTTTGAGAATTTAATAAAATCCATTTATAAGTATAATACAGACCAAGTTTAGTCTAACGTAAGGTCCGGTAATTAACTATTTCACCGGGCTTTCGTTTAACTGTGAAAAGAATTATAGCTATGTGGCAAGATTCGAAGTGTGGAATGATATATCGTCCCATTAGTGATTACAGACGGCATGGATAAATAAACCGTCAGCATTTTACGATCTTTTAGGGCGTGATATGATCTCTTAAGAACATTAATGTCCGTCGTTCTAATCCAGGCTTTCTTCGTGAGGTGTACAGACCATTTAGAGCGGTGTTCCACTAAATGTACGCATATTAACCAGCGATAAATGGTATTTGTACTTGAAACGGTGCATCTACTGTGTTTCCTTACCTGTGACCTTAAAAATACTGCTTTACTTAAGTGGTGTAAAAATCCGGCAACACAACCAATGCGCGGACTGTAGCGCGGTTGTCAATGGACGGAGGCGTTCTCTTACCTAATAAGAGACCTACCTTTTCCGTTATCCGCTATATTATAAAAAAGGTACTAACCAAAAGTTGTGTCATTAAAGACAATGTAGCGAAGCAGTTTGTTGCCGTTTCTTCTGCATTAGCGCAACTTAGTCGAATGTAAAAATTTATGACGTCAATAACTGTTGTAAATAAATCACGACAATATCAAATGATTGTGAAATCCTTAAATAAATGATTTGACTTAGTTTGGGTCTCGTAATTCAATGACCAATGCGTTTCTAGTCTGATAGGATAACGCATACCGTTATGTTTGTGTGTGTTTATATTTGTGTGCATGTGTTTGTTTGTATAGAAAGGACAATCATTTATCATCTGATGATTTAAAAACATCAAAACGTTATTGCTTGAACAAACAACTATTGTATCAATTGATGCAGTGATTCTTCAATCTTGCATTGTGCTTCGTCACTTTCAATGTGAAATTCATTTAACTTTATTAACATGTTGTTTTAACTGTTTGTGTATGTTTTTTATAGCATAGCGTACAACGGAGCAGGTGGGTCTCATATATGATAAGAGAACACAGCTGCCCATAGACAACTACGCCACAGTTCGCGCATTGATTGTGCTGTCGGCTTTTTACGTCACTTAAGCGGCATTTTTAAGGGCCTCTGATATTCTCACTCACTCTGCGAAACACAGTACAAGTACCGTTTAACGCTGAGTATTCTGAAGGGTATCACTTCGGATAAGGCGGCTCAATTTGTGCGTCTACATTTGCTTCAGCATGGCTCTCCCACGGCTAGCGTATAATAAATAATTGTGTTGGATACTTATGTATTACAATAATTTATCTACAATAAAAAAGGGATTAAGTAATACGTAGATTAATCTGATCCTTTTAATAATCCAATATTTAGAATATTTCAAGTAATCGTACGTTTATAAGAAGGCTTGTGGTTTATATATTAACATGTATTATGGCATGTGGGTAAATATTCAAGGAAACTTCACCATATGGCGATGTGTCATAAGAGCGTCTGGTTGATTGGTTGAGTATATTGCGTCGTGTGTTAATTTAGCCAAGATAATCTGCTTATTGTCTTATGATGTGGTTCTGTTTGGAGGCTATAGAAAATGGTGGACCGTGGCGTCTCTTACTTATTAATGCTAATATGGTTAAACGTGCGACGTCTGCGCGCCTATTTTTCGTGATGCTAACAAGATAAGTCAATGATTAAGAAAGTTTTATCTTTTTATATTATTTTCTTTATGATATTGTAGTTTTAGGTGAGATCAGTTCTTTTTAATAGTATAGCGGACAACGAAGCAAGTGGGGTCTCCTATATGATAAAAGAACGCCGTCGCCAATGTCCGGGCTTTGGTTGTGTTGCCGGCTTTTTACGCCACTCAAGCGGCATTTTTAAGGGCCTCCGATATCCTCGCTTACTCAGCGAAACACGGTACAAGTACCGTTTCACGTTGAGTATTCTGTGTGCCTGTGGTATCACTTCGAACGAGCCGGCGCAATTCTTTTTTTCCTACGTTCTTGTTTTAAGATTCTTAAGTCGTATTGGTTTGAAAATACTTCTGGTGAAACCTGGTTCTATAGACTTGTATACGCAGCAGAAAATGTCTTTAAAAACAGTCAGTTTTTAAATTTAAAACATCTAGGTGATTTAGACGAATCTACGCATTCTGGTTAGATCGATGATGTAATTTAGCTGCGGGTATAACCCAAACAAATCAGAACACAAAAAATGCGATGGATGTTTCGAAAAACATCTCTTCGCCTGTAATTTATAGTGAAACTAAATATAGATCGCAGGTCAAAAAACATAAACAAAAAGGAATATCATTTTAACTGTTTGTTTCTCGTAAAACGAAACTTGCACCTTTTTGAGCATAAACACACATTTTAGTTTCTTCCGAAATTCAGTTTATATGGTTTTTTTGAAAATAATGAATCATATGAGTATGCGGCTCATCTAGGATAAGCGGTCATCTGCCCATGGCTACTCCTAGCACTTGCTGAGCCGTGCATTGCCAGAGAAGTTTCCGTCATTTTTTACCTAGCCAGTACCTTTATTTTATAAGTAGGTTTACGAGTATGGTGCCCATACCTTACTATAAATTAAAAATATATATACTACAGATAATAGATGCATTTTAAAATAATTTAAGACGTAGAAACAATAGAGGTATATAGAAATGTCAGGTTCAAACCTATTCATCAGGTTGAATTCATTGGATTGAATCCAAACCATGACCGAGAGCTGACATTACAATGGCTTACTCAACCATGTAACAGTAACCACGCCTTTTGTGAAAACTCACTAATTGTTACAATTGTTACTGAGAACAATCAGATAAAAATAATAATTCATTGTTTATAAAAAATAAGAATTTCGTTTTATAAAAAGATTACAATATTTTATGTTTATAAACAAAAATTAATAATTATAACAAAAATGTTCAGTAATTAAGTAATAGTAGTTTTGTCCTTTGATTTAGCAACTTACGTACCCTGTACATATTACAGATATTTAAGACTTATTTTTAAGAATCATAATGTTACATTATGTTTATAATCATATAATGTGTTATATAAACATTTAATTAAATTAAATTAGTCATTTAATAACTTCATTCATTACGTCACTGTT
The DNA here is from genome assembly GCA_018230265.1 of Delias oraia. Lineage (NCBI taxonomy): Eukaryota > Metazoa > Arthropoda > Insecta > Lepidoptera > Pieridae > Delias > Delias oraia. The sequence continues at coordinate 8,013 of DWCF01000578.1, read as the reverse complement.
TTTGACATTTCATACTGGTAAATAAGATATATCAGATTATAAAATATTATAATATAAATATTAAAATAAGAATTTATTCTTTGTAAAAAATACAATATCTGTATCATAAATTATTAATAATTTTAACAAAGTTCTCATAAATGTATGAACGTATGCAAACATTGCAGTTTTATCATTGTCACAAGATACGTCCTCTGTAATTGAACCTATGTAGGCTTTAAGCTATGTAAGCTTAAAAAAGCTTTAAGCTTTATTAAGCTTTTATTGTCAATGATCTTTCGTTATGTTAATAAACGTTTAGTATGTATTACATAAACATTTAACTTAATTGACTGAGGATATCGGAGGACCTTAAATATATCGCTTAATTGACGTAAAAAGCCGGCAACATTACCAATGGGCGGACTGTGGTGCGGTTTTCCATGGGCGGCGGTGTCCTCTTATCATATAGAAGACCCACCTGCTCCGTTGTCCGCTATACCATAAAAAACTACAGACAACAGATGATTTTTAATCACGAAATGTATATAAAGTTTATCAGAGTGAGGGCATACATAATTGTAGACCTTCAACCGATCAATTTAAATTGTTACGAAAACTGCCTACGGGTGATATATAAATTTCTCAATATGATAATAAAAGTCATGTTTTTTTTGTTTTTTGTTACTAAGAAAAACTTTCTGATCACAGGATTAGTGTAATAAAATACTTGGTTTTTTTTAAAGGGTATGTGCCGATAATATAATCTTAGCTTTCCGTTTTATAACAACAGAATTACAGAAACATAAAGCAAGAAATAAATTATAATATTCGAATTAAATATTGACTTTATAAATCGTTATAATATAGAATTTAATGCGCTTTTAAATATATACTTAAATTTTGTTCGTAATTTGAATTTAATAAGTAGAAAGCCTTTGTAATAACTTTCTAACATTTCATCTTGATCCGAAGTCGAACATTTTTAACCCATTTTAAATATTAAAATTTAAAAACTAAAAAAACTATGTCTATCATCGAAACAAAAAAGTGTATCTGTTATGCCTATTTGCTACATAAGGAACATTTTAAATAGGTACTTTTTCGTTTTTTCAACAATTAACAAAGTGAATTACAAAAACTAAAAAATAAATTGAAATTTTATATTAAGTATATCGTACCTATATGTAGAAGAATTATTAAACTGTCGCTTGGGGTTTGTGGCAATAACTCTAGTTCCTAATATTAAATTACAAAAGATTATAGAGAGCGTAAAAACATGTATGAGTTTTTCCTTTCTTTTAATAGATACGGTGGCAAACGAGCATGAGGCTCCTTGCAGGGCCGCGGGTAAGTTGACGGCCTTTAAATAATAGGTACACTCTTTTATTGAAGGTCCTCAAGTCCTATTGACATATGGCGTCTAAAATAGTCTAGTGGCAATAAAATTCTTGACTTTCTTTCTACAAATCATATCAGAATGCTTAAGGAAATTCGCACTTAGAGGTCAGGCGCTTACGACAAGAACCAATATGAGGGTGCAATTATCTCGTCTCTTCGCGAATTAGAGGTCGTTCACCCGTACCCGCATAATCTTAATCGATTTAGTTCGATGTTTTATTAAGGAGGGAATTATATTAAACGATATAAGTGGGCTTTATAATTCCAACGTTTATATGTACATATAACGTATTTTGTTTATATATTTATTTATTTATTCATGGAGGTCCAAGGAGGCCTATGTCCAGCAGTGGACGTCATATGGCTGAAATAATGATGATTTGTATAACGGACAACGGAGCATCATGAGCGAAGAACCGCTTGTCCTTGGTGAGCTTCTGCTCGTTTGCTACTATTTTTATTAAAAAAAACCCTCATACAATTTATATGCTATGGGTCTATAATATTTTGTAATTTAATATTTGGAACTACAGCTATTAACGTCCAAATCGCAATCGACAGAATAAGAATGACAAATAACAAAATATTTAACATAAAAAGAGACCCAGATGAGATTAATACCGTTCAAATAAACCGTTCAAAATAGAGAAATTCTCATAACAATAACTTGACTAATATAATAATCGCGAAAGTTTGGTTGGTTTTGTTTTTATAGTACAGCGGACAACGGAGCAGGTGGGTCTGCTAGATGATAAGAGAACACCGCCGCCCAAGGACAATCGCGCCACCAATTTGTGCATTGGTTGTGTTGCCAGCTTTTTTCGCCACTTAAGCCGCATTTTTAAGGGCCTCCGATATCCTCACTCACTCAGCGATATGCAGTATAGGCACCTTTATAAGAACAACTAGTATTTTACGCTGAGTATTCTGTGAACCCATGGTATCACTTTGGACGAGACAAGACGAATTAGTGGCTCTCCCACGGGTATAAAATTGATGTATTATAAAAATGGGATGTTTGTTATTCTGTCACACTAAAACTACCTACTGAATGGATTTTAATGAACTTTGCAATCATAATACATCAGTATAACACAGGCTTATTTTTTTTAGGATTTATATAGAAATTGTAGAATTTGGCCGCAAAGCCTCACGCAAGTCGGACACTGTAGGTGGCGTTTCAGGAAAGACGAAATCTTCCGAGACCAAAGTATTGTGGGTATATAAAAATATTTAAAAAAATGTACTTTATCTTTGCGTATAACCTGTGACCTTATGTGAATCAAACTGATTTCTTAAACCTCGCTCTGTTTTCAACCGTCAATACTGTTATTAAATCATCATAGAATTATTAACGTTTTTATTAATTAATATATACCACGCACCTATTTAAATGATCCCTAATTAAGATATATAAGCTATTATAGTTTGCGTGTTAATCAATCATTATCGTTAATTCGACTAGCCTTCCTGACTATCGCCACTTTCTAAAACATTCGTATGTTTAACTAGGGAAATGTATTAAAATGCTTTGTACCAATTAAATGTCCAATAAAATTTTTAAACATAAAACTTTATAATTACCTCTATATTCTCTGTGTATATCAACATCATCATCATCATTTCAGCCGTAAGACGTCCACTGCTGGACATAGGCCTCCTCCTTGGACCTCCATGAATACTTGTCGGATGCACCCTGCATCCAGCGTTTACCAGCGACTTTATAAGGTCGTCTGTCCACCTTGTGGATGGACGCTGCGTTTGCCGGTCCGTGGTATATAGTGGTTATATATAACTATATATATAAATAACTTTGTATATAGTGGTTTAATAAACCTACCATGAAACGAGACAATCAAATTTATAATTTATACGGTCTCTGAAATGGCTTGTCAGTGGCCGGGCATGTGTCTTAATACTGTCGCATCCGTGAGAGAGCCACGGTAAAGCACACAGATGCACTATTTGGCTCGCACGTAGTAATACCGCGGGCTCACATAATACTCAATGTGAAAGGGTAGTTGTACTTGAAACGGTGTTTCTACTGTGGTTCACTGAGTGTGTGCGGATATCGGCGGCCCTTAAAAAGCCGCTTAAGTGGCGTAAAAAATCCAGCAACATAACCATTGCATGGACAGTGGCGCGGTCCATAGGGGGCGGTTTTCTCTTACCAAATAGGACACCCACCTACTCCGTTGTTCGCTATACCATAAAAATACTAGATATTATTTTCCGTATCAAACTAAAAACAGTGGTTTGTTACGCGAAGAGCAATTCTGGCGAACTAATTGAGCTGGCTCATCCGAAGTGATAACACGGGTTCCACAATACAGCATGAAACAGTACCTATTTCTATTACTTTGATAGAAAAAGACATCGGGGTCGGGTAACAAATAATCAAAAAATGTATTAAATGCGACGATGCGTAAATATATGCGCATTTTAAAGAAGGCTTATCAACTCGACATTTTACGCCCTTTGCAACTGCTTACAATACAGCTTATGTAGGAATTTCTTCCGCGTTTTATTAAATAATAGTGTTTTAAGTGTGAACTGGGAAGCCTTATTAAAACGAAACTCTACCAAACATGCTTAGCATAACTACAGAGGGTGAGAAGAGGTTTTTCACGGAGGGTTGTAAATTGTAGTAGGGGTTGACTGAAAAGGTTTATTTAGAAGTATATATAGTACCTACGTATGTCGTATAGATTTATTTATTTCTCCACTGAAACGTAGACGTTCTAAGTTCCCCTTTGCAATTATATAAAGGTTTTGAGTATAAATAATAACGTATTCAAGATATGACTGGCATACGTGAGTCGTGTGCCACGATGGTTGATAATGCAAAAACCAACTGGAATACCAAATAGATCGCACAGTGCGGTCTCGTTTTAGCTTTTAATTTAAGTATTTCAAATTAAATATATTTGATGAACGTGATATTCATTACGCAGTCTAGACGGAGGGACTCAACATGATGCTCGATGACCTCAACCGAGTTTCACAAAGGATAGGCTTGGAAATTAACACGGAGAAGACGAAATTTATGTCGGCTTTAATTTATTGTAGGTTTATTCATTATTATTTTCTTAGCTTTTTTACAATAATGTCTAAGTTGAATCACACGCTCTGATTTTACGTTTTATTTCAACTTTTACCTATTTAATTATCCTTTGACACGGTATATTAAAGACGACGTTAGGAATTACCGTTTTTTTTTAATTTTTATTAGACAATAGAATTATTTCTATTCATCTTTTATATAAGCTATATAAAAGGTAAAATCTACCTTAATATTAATAAAATGAATATAAAATTAGGAAAATCTTTTTATACTTACCTTCGTAAGTGTGCAATTGACTCGATCATGACGTCGGTCGTTGTGATTTGAATTTTCGGATATGGAATAAAAGGAAGCTATATCTCGATGCAAAATGACAAGCCATTAGTCATACAAAACATTAGCTAGTCCAGATGTGGGTGATTTGATATTCGGCAAGGTGGAGTGCGTAAGGTGGCGAAGCATCTGCCATAACATGTGTTCAATGTGAAAGCAAATCTGTGCATACACCTGTTCTTTTCATATCCGTTTCTGCTTATTTCTTTAATATATATTTTACATGCACATAAAGAAAACCTTTTTAGAGTAAATTTTATAAATTTTCTTTAGTTTGTGTTTGATGATTTGATTGATGATTTTGATTTTTGACATTGAAGTGCATCTTTTTAGTTATTTTGGTAATTAAATGTTATTTCTCTGGTTTTTACAGTGCAACTGTATTTAATCATTCTTGAAATTATATTTCATGCAAATTTATATCATCGTCATCAACCTATCAAGTCAACTGCTGTACATAGATCTCCCTCAAAGACGCCCATCTATAATTGCGAACTTGAGCGATCTGAATCCGCGACCTTCATGAGATCGTCTTTCCATACTCCCCATTAATTTATCTATTGTCGCCAAATCCCTTTAGCGTGACTGTATAGTTTTTATTTGGTTTGTCTTAGACGGATGGTGACATTGATAATTTTGATTTTTGACATTGAAGTGCATATTTTTATTAATTTTGTTTTTAATAAATAATATCATTAATCCACCTGAAGTAGACTTTAAATGTTGTTTTGTTTATATTATATTTACTAATTATTTAATACATTAATTTTATGCAAATTATTTATATAGTAGTTGCCACATACACGTCATTAGATAAACCACATTCATATAGGCACAATAATTAAGGTCAACTCAACAATTACCAAAATGTTACATAAAATATAATAATTGTATTAATAATATATATATGTATGTCAAAATTAATTGCTTTTCGTTTCTTTTGCGAAAACTAAAATCGCAGGATCGGTATGCCTAATTTGAATTTTCAAATTTTAGATTTTCATAGAAGGTTTAATATGTGAAAAATAAACTAAAAAGGTATTCATGGAAGTTCAAGGAAGAGGCCTATGTCCAGCAGTTGACGTCTCACGGCTGAAATGATGATGATGAAACTAAAAACGATACTTAAAATTACTAATACAAACGACTGCCATGTGTTTGGAATGAACAACTCATTTATCCTTTAAGAAAAAAAATTGTCATTTTTTTGTCAAATAAATTATTGGTGCGTTCAGAAATTTGTCTTTTTATAATTACTTATTTTGTTCGAATACAAGATAATTCTGTTTAATATATTAAAATTGTATGATAAAATATTAATTATAAAGATTTTACAAGTACTTGTAGGAGATATAAAGTTTTACCAATTAATTGACAATGATACTCTCTCGTAATAATCTTTGTCATTGATTTGCCTTTTATAACATTACTAAAAGGTTAGGGAGCAATTAGGGTCAGCTACTATGCCTGTCGTAATATATAACACAGATCTATTTTCTTCTGACCTGTCATATAAACACAATTTAAACTAAAAAGGTGAAAAATTAACGGAAATTGATGTTTTAAAACGATGAAAAATATTCAAAATCATGTAAAAAATCTTACAATTACTGTCATTTTAACATTTATTAGGAATACCTTTAAGAGTGGATCGTAAAACAAATTTACTTTAGATTTACAACAGTCAGGGAAGTGTGGAGGAAAGAAATTCTCATGCAATGTGGGCTTATTACACATTTTAAAGGTGCGAATGAAGGATAAACCTCGATGTTCGCAAATTGTTCGATTTATTTGCTGTCATGACAACGAAGCATGTAGGTCGTCTGGAAAGCTTCCAAAATTTTTGGTTAGTTGACACAGATGAATCAACTTTTGTTTACCTTTTAATTTCACAGGATAGAATTCAAAGGAAATATATGAAATGGCCCATGTCAGTGGACTTGAATAGGCTGATGATGATGATGATGATGATGATGATATGAAAAGTGCTCAGATCAGATGTTTAATGTATTGCGTCTCGTTTTTGCAACAACAAATACACACCAGCGAGAGAGTGACAGAATATTTAAAGTATTTCAAGAAAAGTAATGAAGTTATTAATTATGGTTAATACCCGTAACAGGGTTTTAAACATTAAATAATTAGGATTAGGTATAGTAAGTTATTCATATTGTATAGCATCAATTTTTTTTAACATTAATTTTTAGCGTTATTTTTTTTATAGTATAGCGGACAACGGAGCTGGTGGGTCTCCGTATGGTAAGAAAACACCACCGCCCATGGACAACCGCGCCACGTTCTCCGCATTGGTTGATTGATGGGTGTGATTTTATTTGGTAAATTATGAACAAATGTAGAGAATTGTTATTTTTACGCAAAATTAATGATTATATATTTTTAATTGTTATATAATAATATTATAATCTTTCAAGTAAGCTGTATTCCCTATCTAATATCTTACAATAAATTATAGAGCATAGACGTTCATAATATAGGATAAGAATCCTCATCATCAAAAAATGAACAGCCATCATTTATGTTTGTCTATTACTCTCTTTGATTAATCATTTTGTCAAAATTTTGGTCGTTGCCCTTTGAAAACCAGGTTTCTTACTTATTACTACGTGATTATTTACTTTAATATACGGCTATTCGAATAATTTCGTTCGTTAAAACCAAAAAATAAAGAGTCATCATTTATATTTAATATTTGATTATTTTCAATTAATGTCATTTTATATGACTGAAGAGTAGACTTTTTAATAATTGGTGTCAAATTAAAACTTCAACGAACAGATGCTTTAAAAAACGTATGAATAATTTGATATGCAAGAATGAAACCATAAATTCCCAGGGCTACGAATATGAAAAAAGAAAAAGAATTTCTTTTTTACTTTATCTTCCTAAAACAATGGAAGCCAAGATGCCGTGAGAGGCAGACAATTGTGTTTGAGCTCATTCAGTTGATACAAACGAACCACTCTATAGAAAAGTGTACGAGAAATGCTCTAGAGTTCTTTACATCGGTTTTCTACCTGAGGCTCTATAGTCTATATTACCTTTCTAAAGTTTCTATAGTCTATATGGCCATTGTCTATATCTGATTACGTCCAATAAGTTAAAACTATCATGTTTTATAATTAAAAAGGTAATTTTATAATATTTAGAATATAAAAACGACAGCGTCCCGAGTTAAAATCGTTTTGTTTCATACAAATAACGATTTCATGTTGATT
>DWCF01000577.1:0-42893 GCA_018230265.1 Delias oraia | reverse complement strand
AGATCGCAGCGGGTGGGCGTCTTTGGGGGAGGCCTATGTCCAGCAGTGGACTTGAATGGGCTGATGATGATGATGATATAAAGTACGCGTTATATACTGAAAATAATACAACACAATTCCCAAGTTAACATATGAGAGCTTATAAATGATTCTTTAAAGCCGATTTTACTATAGTATTAAGTAATATTAACTAATTATAATAGACTAGGTATTTTAGATTGTCCCTTGAATTCTTACCAAATTTATATATATAATTTATTCTCAAGATAAATTTAAGCAATATCTAGGTACTTTTATAGTATTCTGTATACTTTAGTGCTTTAGAGATAATATACTAATTTATGTGCTTACTACATTATTTTTAGGTTAGGTTTGTTATATTATTGTTACAACAACTTAAATTCTTTCCAAGTTTATCACATTATTATATTGTTTTGTTGGAATTTAGATTTAGATATTTACCAGTTTTATGTGCCAACTGAGTACTACATTATTTTTAGGTCAGGTTAGGTTTTTTACAATAACGTATCTATAACATTACTTTTATTTAAATTTATATTACATTATTATTTGCACAGCGTTCCGAGCTTACAGGATTGGCGCCAAACAAAAATCGCCAATCGCGCCATGGTGTCCCTAAAGTATGTTTTAACCACGATAATAGTGAATAATATGACTCACCATTGAATGTGTCGTAAGCTGTCGGTTGATAGTCTTCTCTGAAGGTATCCTGAGCATACGCCGCTATCAGTGAACTCTTTCCCACCGCACCATCCCCAACTAAAACACACTTAATCTTCTCTTTCTTGCCACACTTCACTTTCCGCCTGTCCTTTATTTGGAACATTCTATTTAAAGCTCTCTTCCCCTTTTTGTCCCTCACAGTCCACTCATTCATTTTATCACAGCAATTCAAGTCTCCCGAGTCGTCGTCTTCTATCACAGCGCGATTATTTTCTTCCGCCACTTCAGAATAATCATAGTCGTCGTCATCATCCCGTCGGGAAACCGGGAATTGGCTAGGACTATGAACTCCAAACACAAAAGGGCCGTCTCGCTCCGGTAAACGATTTGTAAAGCCGTTGGCTGGCCCCGAGGTGTTATATTGTGCTATAGGTGCACAATACTGATGGGTTAGATATTCAGCTGATGCGTCTGGGTCGAATCTGAATACTAATTCCTCTTCCCTCCGATCCAAGCTCAAATCCGGTGGTATTACTTTATCTTGAAAGTAACTGACCTTTTCACGTGCGCGGCTCTCTTGCAGACGCCTTTCGAGTTCGACGTTTGATGGTTTCCAATATTCCGTTTGGCGTTCGTATTCATTTAACACGTTTCTCGTAGCCGGAAAAGGTTTTGGTGGTCCGTAATCGCGAGGTGGCGCCCGTGGTGGAATTACAATAGGCTTTTGCGGTTCCGCGAGCAACGGCCGCCGCGCTGACAAGTTCGCGTTCCTGTTAAACATGATCCCTTCTAAGCTGGGAGACATTTGCACCGTCATGAACCGCTGAGAGAATGTTTATTGACGCGTGCGTTCGCGCACATAACTTGATATCGTGACTCGTGCAATCGTGAAAGTTTTGTCCACCGTTAAAACGTTCACGAGACGTACACTTACTCCCGCGTTTGCTTCTAAACTAGCGCAGTGGCCGGCGGGCGGCGCGCTATGTCCACGGTGTTGCCAGCTCGGTTAACAAAAGGACGCCAAATATAACCAAAATAACAGCAGATTCTATTGTATCTTTACTTTTATCTTTCAATTTCAATCTGTTTTTGATCATGAATCAAAATTTTTATGGCTAAAAAATTATATTCATGTTTTTTTTCAATTGTGTCTAAACAATGGGCCCGATATGACAAACATATCTGAAATACAAAAATTAAAAATTCGCCAAACTAGCGTATGTAGCCGAAATTTAGAAAAACCTGATAAATGACAAAGAAAGACCTGGCTGTCTTCATTCAATAACATAGGTACATTATCCATATTGACAAGCGATAATAATCCGTAATAATGCTAAAGATAGAGTGGATTTTCTATGTGATTTGGCATTCGAATCCCTTTTATTAAGAAATTACCTGTTGCTGACCAAACCTTAAAAATGTAAATGTATTATTATATGGCTCTGTCGCCAATTTGAATACAGCTGCTATCCTATACCTATTATAGCTTCTTGTTTTAAAACTTTGGTTTGTTTTCATTTTCTTTTCTTTTTCAGAATATAGGTAGGTGTATAGGTAGGTATCTTGAACATTTGTATTAAATTTTAGTAGTTTTTTCTTATTTTTTTAACTTCAGTGAGTAGCAATCACAATTTTGGCAGAATCAGTATAATTAATAATTATATTTACAAAATTAATAAATTAGAAGCAGATATGCCATAGGGTGGCAAATTTATTTAAAAAAATATTGTGTCTTACGGAAATAAACACTTTTGTTATATATATATATATGCAAAAAATCAAAATATTGAAAATTAAACAAAAATTTAAATATTTTTGATATTTTTATATTGTTCAGGGCCACTGAACATTTAGCGATATACTTATGATGAGTAGTCAAATAATTAAAATTGCATTTATATATTATTAAGGTTTTCATGTTTTTCTGTAAAATAAAATGTGTATATTATATATATATTTAAAAAACCAGTAAAATATGTCTTGTCCGGAATTAAATAGAAAATAATTTTTTTTTGGACTGAGACCATCTTTTGAAGTGATTTAATTTTTTTTTGTTTTCATCTCTATTTTCTGCTTATATTTCTATTGACGATTTGTAATATTTTATTAATATTAATCTTCTGTGTATTTTAATTGTTAGTTGTTTACAATGTTAATTGTTTTTTTTATATAAAACCAGTCTTCAGGTTGCCATAAAAAAGACCTCGCGATATTTGTTTTTCCCACATAAAATTTAGGTCTTGCCCTGCCACTGCTAATAACGACAGAGAAATCGCTCGACTATAAACAATTTTTATATAAATAAATTTTACAAATTAAAAATGCCTTCATTAATTTAAAAATTTATTTTTATACTGACAACACTGTGCAAACATTGACAAATATAGTCAATACTCAAATACTGAAATAAGTCAAAATAAACTTTTGTAAAACGTGCCCATAATACACTGTACAATGTGCATTTCATATTTTATTGTAAAATATCTATTTTAATACAGTTTTACTTTAAGTAAATCATTTATTATCAATTAGTGATAAAGATTTCTTAAAAAGACAATATGGCTAAATTTAAATTAAGTAAGTAACTACATCCTATTCACTTTACTTTAGCTTTATTTGTATTAAATGTGTAAGATTTATTTATTTAAATATTTATTAACATAAAAATAACTAATCGTATTATGTATTGAAAAGAGGATGGTGTATATTTTACTATATAATGAAAAAAAAATAGTCGATACAGGTTATGCTTTCACACATATAACATGCTTTACATAATAGTTTGTATACCATGCCTTTTAATTATTCATATTGAAATGTGTAACAAATAATAATATTTTGTGTACAGAGAAACCTTCAAAGCGGCAGCCAGCACGACTACGTTATAAAATTGAAAAAAAAGTAAGAGAGCATAATAGAAAAGCAAAAAAAGTGGCTAAGAAACAGCCAAAGTCCAAAAAAGTTAAACCAATACAGATACCCAATGAGTGTCCATTTAAAGAAGACATCTTAAAAGAAGTAGAAGCAGTGAAGAAACATAAAGAGGATGAACGTCAGAAAAGAAGGGAACTCGCTAAATTGGAAAAAGAGAAAAAATTAGAGGAGAAAAAAAATGTTGGCTCTAATATAAATACATTTGTGAGTCTGTCGCTTTATTAAATTTATTAATAAGTTGAAATAATTAAGAGCTTAGTTCTTGCAAGTTTTGATAAAAATATTGCCGACATATTATACTATTGCTATCTTAAAATTAGCAAAGAAATAGATATCTGTAATTCCTTTTAATTCATTCTAGATTTGTCTGTATGGAAAAGTAACTGAAGTCAATATTATATAATACTTAAGTATCTCAATATTAATAAAATCAAATTTTTTTCAAAACACATTTTTTAATTTTTTTTAAGGTAGCCAATGCAGAAGCTAGAGGTAAAGTACATGATGCTTTTAAAACAAATGAAAATGAAACTGAATGTGGTGTGAGTAAAGACAGACAGCAAGAGAATTCATTGAAGACATATTATAGAGAGTTCAAGAAAGTAATTATGGAAGCAGAAGTTATCTTAGAAATAGTTGATGCTAGGGATCCTTTAGGTATGATTAGTTGTCTATTAAGAACAAACTTAATTTAAGACAGTTTTTAAAAATTTTATGACAATAAATGTTTCTTGAAACTTTATCCACATTACTATATATTATATATTTATTCTGCCCATTTAGGAATTTAGAAAACTTGGCACTGTAGCATCCATGTTTATTTCTTAGAAACCAAAATAGAGGTTGATTTTAACACTTTTTTATCTTAATAATATCATAATCAATCATATCATAAAACAAGAATGAGTTTAATAATTAAATTTTATAATTTATTTTAACTAAAGAAATTAAGCTGTTTGAAGTCCCTGTGTTTTGATATTTGCATTATATTCACATTTATTAGTAATACTTAAAAAACAGTTTAATAGTTTTTCATATTTAACAGGAACAAGATGTGTACAAGTAGAAGAAGCCGTAAGAGAATCAGGAAAACGTCTAGTAATAGTATTGAATAAAGCAGACTTAGTACCACGAGATAATCTTACAGCATGGCTTAAATATTTAAGGCGTTCAACTCCGGCTGTACCGTTCAAGGCATCCACTCAAGACCAACAACATAATTTGGGCCGGAGGAAGATGAAGCATGTTGTTAAGGAGAAAGAAATGAAAGGTACACATTTTTATTATTTGTTTAACTAATCCTGGTTATTTGGTCAAATAAATTATTAAAGTAATATTATTATGAATACGAACATCGAAGCAGAATGTTTCATCGCTTTCACCTCGATGTTTGTTTTTTCATAACTGAGCGTGGTTCAAGGTATTTCGTGCCGCGCATGACCTCTCATTAGAATCTGCCAGCAGGGGTATTTCCAAACCAATAAGATGTGGGGACCTTCAAGAAAAGAGCGTACACTTTCCTTAAAGGCCGACAACGCACCCGCGGCTCTGCAAGGGCTAGGTGTGTCATGGGGCGGAGGATGGCCTGCCCTAAGCAAGCCTCCTGCTCGTTTGCCACCGTTCATATAAAAAAATAAAACATAGATTACATAGTGGAAGAAGTGTAAATTTCGAATTGAATATATATTTTTCAAAGCCGAATCATAAAAAAATTATAATAAATAACATTTTGGCCGTGACCAGCCGTAACATTTAAGTGTACGAAACTGATATGCATATAAAATTTCATAAAAATTGATCGAGCCATTTCGGAAGAATATGGACACGAATCGTGATTCGAGAACTCTAATGAAAAAGCAGTTTTTTGGGATATCAACTACTTTTATTTATATTATATTATTATTTATATTATAATTATAGTTTTTTTTTATATATTTTTCATACAATCATTAGATAAGTAGTAAAGTTATTAAAATATATTTAACATCTCTACCAATTTTTAGCTCTATGCGAATTTGGGTTGCCTTTTTTGTCTATTTTGACTGGACGATATATCATTTTAGGCTCTGCATGCGTCGGTGCAGAATTACTTATGAGTCTTCTTGGCAATTATTGCCGTAACAAAGGTATAAAGACGTCCATAACAGTTGGAGTGGTTGGTTTACCTAATGTTGGCAAGAGTTCCATAATTAACAGCTTAAATCGCTCACGGGCTTGCAATGTTGGCAGCACGCCTGGTGTTACCAAGTAAGTGAATCTACTTCTATTGCTAGTGAATCATCTAATAGAAAAAATAAGAATTTTTCTGCATGAGAGCCTCGTAGCTAAATGATTTAATAAGTCTACCACGAAGCGAGAGGTATCGGGTTCGAATTCTAGTCCGGACAATAATAAATTATAATTATTTTTTTTATATAGTATAGCGGACAACGGAGCAGGTGGGACTCCTATATGGTAAGAGAACACCGCCGCCCATAGATAACCGCGCATTGTGGTGCCGGCTTTTCACGCAATTTAAGCGGCATTTTTAAGAGCCACCGATATCCTCACTCACCAGGACCGGGATTCGAACCTGATACTTATTTACTTACTGATACTACCTTAACCCATACTTATTTACGAGGTTCTCAAATTCTTCAAGTTGGTTGAAACTGCACACAGTGTGCAAAGTTTTATTAAATTCAGTCCAGTAATTTAGGAGTCCATAGCGGACGAGTGTAACAATTAATTTATATGTACTTTCAGACAAATGCAGACAGTTCAATTGGATTCAAAGATCAAAATACTTGATAGTCCCGGTATAGTTTTTCACACCGGATCCGAGTCCGATGCCTCCGTAGCACTTAAGAATGCGATACGGGTTGGAGCGTTAAAAGATCCTGTGACACCAGCGAATGCTATTCTCATGAGGGCGAATAAGCATACATTAGTGGCTCTGTATTGTATCCCCGAGTTTAATACACCGCAAGTAAGTATTATTATTTTGCAATTATCATTATAAACCGTGGCAGAGCCATGCTGAAGCATATGCTGACGCACTAATTGGGCCGGCTCGTCCGAAGTGATGCCACGGGCTCACAGAATGTTCAGGCTGAAACGGTACTTGTATTGTTTCGCAGCGAGTGAGGATATCGGAATGCCTTAAAAGTGATGGCACGATTGTTCATGGATATTCTCTTACCATATAGGAGTCCCACCAGCTCCGATGTCCGCTATACCATAAAAAATGATTTTCAGGAGTTTTATGCAAGTGTCGCCTCACGGATGGGTCGCTTCAAAAAGGGTGGCATACCAGACCAAGAAGCCGCTGCTAGGATTTTACTCAATGATTGGAATACGGGAAAGGTATAAATAAAAATATCAATATATATAAAATATAAATATCAAGATTGCGTCGATACTAACCAAAAGTTGCTTCTGAAGACAGATGCGGTTTTCGGTGCAGATTGTCGCCGTTACTTCATTTTTTATATAGAAACGGTGGCAAACCATTAAGAAGCTTACCTAGGGCAAGCGGTCCTCCGCCCATGGACTCACCCAGCTCTTTTCCACCCAGCTGTTTTCTTGAATGGCCCCAAGTCGTATTGGTTTGGAAATAGCCCTGCTGGCAGCTGATTTCACAGATCGGTGATAACGATGAAACTTTGTATTCTGCCTCGATGTTCGATGGTGAACTTAAGCAGCAGGTATCAGTCCAAACAGCACTTCTACACTAGGGAACTTCGTAAACTTAATTATAAGAATTTTTTGATGTTAGCAGTGGTTATAAATAGTTTACTACAATGATTAATTGCCCTCCCCACCACCCTACCCCACAAGTCCTTCCAAAGACCGAATAAATTATAATTTTTTTATTCGGAATGGAAGCCGATACCTCTCGCTTCGTGGTAGGCTTATAAGACCTCTCAGATACGAAGCTCTCGATGTAAAAATGTAATTTTTAATATCAAAATTGCCCGTAAAAAAAGAGTTTGGGACATTTAAAATCAAGCCAGGATTATAAGATTGAATTAAAATGAGTGTAACTATCCCTTAAAACTGCGGCTCTGCAACGACAAGGGGTGTCCATGGGCGGAGAGTCGCTTACGCTAGTTAAGCCTCGTGGTCGTTGTCACCTTTTCTTTTAAAAAAATCTATAGTTCGGCTCGTTTTACATTTAAGAAATTTTTTAATTTCAATATTCCAGGTGCGGTATTTTACGGAGCCGCCCGAGAATTTGGACTCTGATGTGCACGTGGAGGCAAAAATTGTCTCGTCCCTTGCGCAGGAGTTTGACATCAATTCGTTTGAAGCTATGGAGACTGAGGCCATAGATTCCCTCAATTTACCATTGGCTGATGATGCTATAAAAGTAAGTACCAAAAACTACAATTTAATTGATATCAAAATATTTTAACCAAAAAGTACCAAACTCACTACTCAATTGAATGTTATGATAGCATTTTTTATGGTATAGCGGACAACGAAGTTTGATCTCCTTGGAAGAGAACACCGCCGCCCATGATATAAGCTCGCCTTAAAAATGACGCTGAAGTGGCGTAAAAGCTGGCAACGGAACCAATGTGCGGACTGTGGCGCGGTTGTCCATAGATGGCGGTACTGTTACCGTAGGAGTCCCACCTGCTCCGTTGTCCGCTATACCATAAAAAAGGCACTTGGGTTACTTACGTTTAAAAAGGGATAGGGGTGCTACAGTAGAAAGTTACGACTCGTTACTTTATGGAAATGGTAGCAAGCGAACAGGAAACTCACCTAGAATAAGCGGTACACCGTCCATGGATACCCCTAGCTTAGGGCCGCGGGTGGGGAAACTGTTGGCAGAGGGAGCGCCAAAAATCAAAAATTGCCTTAAGTAAATTGACCTTTTACAATTTTTTCCCACAGATAACAACCACAGGTCCTGTCAAAGCGATAGATGAAATGCAAATAGACGATGACACGACATTACTGCCCCGTTCTGTCAATGTCCGACCGAAATTGGACAAAACTGATAGAAACGAGTCAAAGTCAAAGAAAGATCCAGAAATGCAAATCGAGGGGAACGGTAAATTGAATAAATTGAGGAAGATACAGTTCAAAAAGGATAAAAAGAAAAGAGCGAAGAATGAAAAGAATGCTGTGCTACTTGCGGACGTGTTAGAGACAGTCACTCTGACGACGCAGAAGACAAATGATGATTACAGTTTTAAGGAAGATTTTTCTTTGTAAAGTGAAATATACTGTATGCTTTGATTGTGTGTTTTATTTTGACGAATAATTCTATCTGAATACCGAATTCGCAAGCTGAAGTGGCAATGGGCTGGCCACATCGCACGTAGAGCAGGTGGCCGATGGAGCCGAAAAGTGTTAAGAGGAGACCACAGACGGGCAAGCGCAGCGTGGAACGTCCACCCACAAGGTGGGCAGACGTCCTTATAAAGGTCGCCGGAAGACGCTGGATGCAGGTCGCCTCCGACAGGAATCCATGGAGGTCCAAGGGGGAGGCCTATGTCCAGCAGTGGACGTCTCACGGCTGAAATAATAATGAATGAATTCTATATAGAGCTAGTCTTTTTTCTTATATAGTTGATAATTGAGCAGACGGTTTTGATCCATAATAAGCGAAAGAACCGCGCAGCTAAGTGGTTAAATAAGTCTACCATTGAGCGAGAAGTCTCGGGTTTGAATCCCGGTCCGGACAATTTTAATTTATTCGGTCTCTGGTAGTGTTTACAATTGCCGGCAGTCTTAATTTTGTCGCACCCGTGGGAGAGCCATGCTGAAACATGCGGACGCACTAATTGCGCCGGCTCGGCCGAAGTGATACCACTGGCTCAGAAAATTCAGTGTGAAATGATAGTTGTACGATGCTTCTACTGTGTTTTGATGAGTGAGTGAGGATATCGGAGCTCCATAAAAAGCCTACAACACAAGCCATAGGAGACTCACCTGCTCCGTTATCTAATAAAAAAAAGTGATCACCACCGCCCATGACAAGAATTGACCCTCTTAGACGTTCTCGCCTGTTTTTTATCACCCCATTGACGATTCGAAGTAGCTTAGTTGTATTGAATACTTTTTTAACAAGGATAACCGTTGCCGGGTTTTTACGGCTGGTATGCTGGTTGTCCTTGAGCCCATGATATCGCTTAGCTGACTCAATTATTGCGTCAGCATGGCTCTCTTAGAAAATCTGTCATTTTAATTTATATTCTATTAATTATTTGTCTATTATCTTCTGTTGCTTAATTAAACAATTTTATAATAGCTTTACAAAATTCTCGCGATAGCTATGGAAATAAAATTCATACAAATTTTATGACAATAATACAGGCGTATTTTTTAATGATTTTAATATAGATTTTAGAGAAAATAAATATATCTGAGTTTAGAATGTAGGTATTATCCCTCGAAAAATGAATCATTATTGTAAAATAAAACGTTTCAGAAGAGCATTCCTTGTTTTATATTTCAGTAAATAAATATTTATAAATGTTTAAATAATTCGTATGTTATTTTAATAGTTTTCTTATCACTAAAATTTTCATTCCTTTACATTCATATTAAATATATTTTTGAATACTAAATCCTAAAATGTTTTTGAAATGATAATTGATTTTACAATTGGGTTTATATTATGGTTAAAATAATAAAAATATCTAATATTTCATTTTTCCCCAAGTTTGATTTGGAAATCACACCCCTATATATTTCTCTTTATAAATAAAATGAGATATTACGTACTTGATACTAGCCTATCTTTATATATTATACAAATACTACATAAATGTATCACTACTAAATGCTATGAACGAGGATAATACTGCATTTTGAGAGTGCTTGTTTGTAGTATAATGCAGTAATGCCCGGGACTTACGCGATAGGTGGGTCCGAGCGATGGCCGTGTAAGTAAAATTCGCGTAAGTCCGGGCTCAATTTTGCATATACATAAATACATATAAAGTATGTTTAATCGTGACAAGAGTTTCAATAAAACAACCATTTCGAAGAAAAATGTTGAATAAAGTGTAAGATAATAAAGAAATATATATTGTAATGAATAAAGTAACCTAAGCTGAAGTTATTTTGACGTCGAATGTTTCATATATTCTAACAATTTTGCTTGAAGAGTTAATTTTTTCTTCTTACGCAAAATTTCCTCGTAGCATATCAGTATTTTTTTTATTGCCTGTTTTGTAGTAGAAACGCGATCTTCATTAGAATCTATTTTTTCTAAAATTTGTAGCCCCTTTTCAATTGAAATGAGTCCTTCTGTTAAGTTTGCAATTGTCATTTGATTTACCGATTCAACTGGGTCCAGCGAATCAGTTTGTTCAATCTCTTCGTCATGCTTACGCATTTCTATAACCTCGTCAATTGTTAGTTCTTGATTGTGTGAATCTAGCAATTCTTGAACGTCATCATGATCGGCCTCTAAATTTAATTGTTTGGCGATATCGACCACTTCTTCTATTATGCTATCGATTTGTTCACGACCTGAAATAGATTCTCCTTGGGTTTCAGTGGTGAAAAAAAATGGACACAGTTTTTTCAAGACACCATTCAAATTTTTTTGTGAAACCTCATTCCAAGATTGACCAATAATTCTAACAGCATCTAAAACATTGAATTGCTTCCAAAAGTCTTTAACAGAAAGCTCGTTGTTTTGTCTCAAAGCTTCATGTAGATGTGCAAATAATCGTCTTGTGTAGTAAGCTTTAAATGTTTTAATGAGTCCGTGGTCCCTTGGTTGAAGCAAGCTGGTAATGTTCGGTGGCAAAAATACAACTTCCACTCGTGGATCGAAGTTAATTAGAGTTGCGGGAGGATGACCTGCATTGTCAATGAGTAGCATCACTTTAAATGGGATTTCTTTTAATTGGCAGTAACGTTCCACTTCAGTAATAAAATGATGACCAAACCAGTCTTCAAAAAGAGAAGCCGTCAACACAGCTTTCGCATTAGACTTCCAAATGACAGGCAAACCAGCTTTGGATTTATTTTTTAAGGCTCTTGGATTTTCTGAGCGATAAATCAAGAGAGGTTTCAATTTACAATCTCCAGCTGCATTCGCCCCAACCATCACTGTCAATCGATCCTTGGCGGCTTTAAAGCCTGGAAGAGTTTTCTCTTCACGCGCAATAAAAGTTTTTTTTAGGCATTTTCTTCCAAAAAAGACCGGTTTCATCTACGTTGAAAATGGTTTGGCTAGTGTAGCCACCTTCATCTATCATTGTTTTGAGTTTTTCTGGATAGAGAGATGCAGCTTCTTTATCAGCGTTTGCCGCTTCCTTACTCTCTGCGATGCTAGGCCTATTACAACGCCTCTTAAATCGGCTGAACCAGCCGTTACTAGCTATAAACGCTTCATGTTTAGCCGCATCCCCAGCTTCTAGTTTTAGTTTTTCAAAAATATGCATTGCTTGAAAGCACACTGATTTTTTATTGACAGGACAATTTTCCTCTCTTACTTGATTATCACACCATGACTGTAGCAACGTTTCCATTTGTGCAATAACACCGTGACGCTTACGGAAGATACTTGA
The DNA here is from genome assembly GCA_018230265.1 of Delias oraia. Taxonomy (NCBI): domain Eukaryota; kingdom Metazoa; phylum Arthropoda; class Insecta; order Lepidoptera; family Pieridae; genus Delias; species Delias oraia. The sequence continues at coordinate 30,750 of DWCF01000577.1, read as the reverse complement.
ATTCAAAGATTGACAGTCTTTCGCAGCGTTGATAATTTTTTCTTTCCCTTTTATAACTGTTCGGACTGTTGATTCCGATAGATCAAATTTCTTTGCCAATTCACAAATTTTAAATTTTGCGTCATACTCTTTAATTATATTCAGTTTATACTCCAAAGACAGTGTCTTTCTTTTCTTATTAGACTCAAATGGCTCATATTTTGTTCGTTTAGACGACATAATTAGAGGTTATAATTAAAACGCGCTTGTCATATAATTCTACGCGGAACACGTTCAAACCTGTCGCTAACTGAATACTGAGAGGGAGAAGCAAGAGATCCGATACGCGCGACAATCGAAATGAAAAACCGCGTATCTCCGAGTTCGCGTAAAACGCTGTAGCGTAAGTCGGGATGGCTAATTATAGTATTGTAGTAGAGTTACTACCGGGAATATTTAAATTTGCCGCTTTACATCTCACTCATACAAGTGGTGTGTTCAATTATCATTGGTGGATTTCAACCAATCAGATCTTTCCATCTGTCTGCGTAGTGCAACGTCACATACTTTAGTTGAAAGTTTAACATCCTTATCACACTACAAGGCTTTAGCTTTGTCTATCTCTGTCATCAATTTCGTAATCTCTTTTCATTACTAATTTGTCTCTTTCACACATACGATTTTAACTGTAGTGGGAATGAAACAGCAAATTGACGACGTATTTCTAGTTAGAATTAAATAGTAGAGCGTCGGTAGATTTTTTTGCTTATTCGTGGCGAGATCTTACACGAGTTTGGTTGTCAGCGTCTATCAAAATGAAATCATTTCTATTAGGGATTGTCAGCTTGCTGGCAATTTATTCTACAAACTGTGATGTTTTTTTCGAAGAAAAATTCCTAGATGGTAAGTAAATATGGTAATTACCGTGTTGTTATTTGAAATTTTCATATACCGGTATACCGCGTGTTGCAACATTAAATCGATTGCAAACTAGCCGGCGTAAGCAGAGGATATGTACTTATTTCAGATTCGTGGGAATCTAAATGGGCGTACAGTGAACATCCAGGTAAAGAGTTTGGTAAATTCAAGTTAACTGCTGGAAAGTTCTACAATGACCCTGAAGAAGATAAAGGTACGTCCTTTCTAATTACTTTTATTACACGTATACAATAAGACTCCTCTATTCAGTTCAGATTTAGGCAGAATTAGCAAAGGATATTTAATTACATGAAGAGGATTACAATAATCCAGTTACTCACCTATAGTTAAAATTTCCTCTAAATGAAACCGGCTAAATATTCGCGCAATCTTATCGCACCACTAATTATTTAACCAGTAATAACTTAATATTGTAATGTTTAATTTTGGATATATAAAACCAAAGCTAGATAAAAAAATCTATTACTTCTCGAATAAATTATGTTCTTAAGTTTCAAACCGGTTTTTTAATTGTAATTTTTTTTGCCATAGCGTATGTAAATGTTGCCGATGACTCATTTTTTATGTATGGTAAAGATTTGTATTGTTTCTAGGTTTACAAACGTCTGAGGATGCCAGATTCTATGCCTTATCCACAAAGTTTAAGCCTTTCTCCAATGAAGGCAAACCGTTGGTTATCCAGTTCTCAGTTAAACATGAGCAAGATATTGACTGTGGAGGCGGTTACTTGAAGGTGTTTGACTGCAAGTTGGAATCTAAGGATATGCATGGCGAGACACCCTATGAAATTATGTTTGGTCCTGATATCTGTGGCCCAGGAACTAAAAAGGTTAGTTTTATTAGATTTTATTGAGACCTTTAAATTGGAGACGTTAAAAATCTAATATTGAGCTATTAAATTCTAGCAACAAAACTGCATAACCTTCACTAAATTATAAATGCCTACATTTTAACATTCTGCAGACATACCACACATAAAGCAGTATATATTACTAACATTTTTGTTAAAACAACTCTATCCTTGAATACTTAATTTTCCTATGTAAATTTCTTTTTTACCAGAACTTTTTAAAACGATAAAATCTTGTAAACATGCTTGGATTAGCAGGAAAAAAATATACCTACATGCAAAGGAAATGATACCATATTCATTTACAAACATGTCAATTTTCAGTATTTACCTTGAACATTGCATGCCATCCTGTCATTGATAGGTACATGTTAGATTTCTATCAAAGATAATTAACTACAAACAGAATAAAAACATATTTGGATTTATAATAATTATATTTAATTACAACTTTTCAAAATTTTCTCATAGAATTTTTAGGTTTATTTAATATTTATCCATATAGCTAGCATAAATTTTTTAGAATGTCAATGTTTGTGCGATAAGAACGCTTAGGTTTTTCTACTTCTCTCATTAACCTTTTGAACTGTGAGATTGATGTTATCAATGTCAACATACCATATTTTCTTTTAAACTCAGTCAATCTAACTCAAACCATTTTACTAAGTTTTTTACTCATATCCTGGAGAAATATAATTAAATTGTATTACTATATCTTCATAGGGTCATAGGTATAGATATTATATATATATATATAAAGTACAATTAAATTGAATATAAATAGAGTGGGAGAACTATGCTGAAGCATATTCGGACGCACTAATTTTGGCCGGCTCATCCAAAGTGATACTATGCTCAGAAAATACTTTGCGTGAAATATTAGTTGTACTTGAAACAGTGCCTCTACTGTGTTCCGCTGAGTGAGTGAGGATATCGGAGGCCTTTAAAAGTGGTGTGAAATGTCAGAAACACAACCAATGCGCGGACTGTGGCGCAGTTGATGATGGGCGGCGGTGTACTCTTACCAAATAGGAGACCCACCTGCTCCGTTGTCCGCTATACTATAAAAAAAATTAATTGTACTTTACGGAATGACCTTATTTTTTTAATGCATTTTGTTTTTGTCAGCGAATAGGTGAACTGTTCTAATAATTTAGCTGTAAAATATTTTACCACAATTTTATCAATACCGAAAGTGATATGTTATCAGACCCACAATGACGAAATAGGCATCTTGTATGATTATTTTAAACATGTCACTTCTCCTTAAATTTCTATGCCAAAAATCAATTTGTACATTTATGTTTTTAATCTTTTCTACATAATAGTAATTTATTTCAAGTTATCTATTGTAGTTTTTGTAATTAATTACATACAGGCATTATTAACTTATAATTTACATTGGTAAGGAAATACCAACAAATTTTTGTTTAAAAAAGAGTAAGTTTAAAATATTTTCCCTTTTGATAATAATTTAAAAATTATATAACAAATAAAAAAATATTTTGATTTTAAATATTATAATCACATTCATATTATTATTAATAAATATTATATTAACTTTCATGAAATTTCACCGTCCCTAAGTTAATAAAATAAAATCTTGTTGACTTGAAACAAAAAGTACGAAATTTTTGTTTTCTCTAACCTTGAATTAATTGTGTTTTTTGAGAGTAGGGTTTGCGAAAGAGTACCAAATTCAGTAAATGAGTATAATTGGTCACCTTATAGTTATTTGTATATTATTGTAGTATCATAATTATTGGTAGAGTAGTAAGATACACATCTGTGTACACTAGCCGCCACTAGCCCTTGCAACCGGACTGAGCGGCCGGACAGTCAGCATTACGTGGCGCGGTTGTTCATAGACATGGTGTTCTCTTGTCACATAGGATCCCCACATGTTCCGTTATCCGCTATAAAAAAATTAGAAACAAACGTACTTCCATTTAATTTACCATATTATGTTTGTCATTTCATACAATAAATATTCCGTCAGGTGCACGTAATCTTCAGCTACAAGGGCAAGAACCATCTGATCAAGAAAGACATTCGCTGCAAAGATGATGTCTACACACACTTGTACACGCTTATTGTCAAACCTGACAACACCTATGAAGTTCTCATTGATAATGAGAAGGTGGAATCTGGCAGCCTTGAAGACGACTGGGACTTCTTGCCACCAAAGAAGATTAAGGTAAGATATTAAGAGATAGAGAAGATAGAAGAGATTAAGTTCTGTTTATAAATTAGACGGTAATGTAAATGAAAGTAAGTAAGAGAGAAAATTATACCTGCATTGTTACATAGGTATTTTGGTAGGCTGAAAATAGCGTCCCGTTTTATAGTAAAGCACATTTTTTTCAAAATTTAAGTTTATCTTTTAAACTATTTTCAATTTTTGAATACCTTTGCTATTAGATATGTTGCATTGCCGCTTAAGTGCGTAAAAAGCTGGCAACACAGCATGCGCGGACTGTGTGAGAAATGGGCCTCAGTTTGGGCAATAACTTATTTTTCGCTCTTATGTTTAAAGTTCTGTGATGTGTATTATATGATAATGTTTTATTCAGGACCCATCGGCAAAGAAACCTGAAGACTGGGACGACAGAGCAACCATCCCAGACCCAGATGACCAGAAACCAGAAGACTGGGACAAGCCTGAGCACATTCCTGACCCTGATGCCACCAAGCCCGAGGACTGGGACGATGAAATGGATGGAGAATGGGAACCACCTATGATTGACAACCCCGAATACAAGGGTGTATGGGCACCCAAACAGGTATTTTTAAAATATTTTTTATGGTATTGCGGACAACAGAGCTGGATCTCATATTTGGTGAGAAGACACCACCGCCCATGCACAACCGCGCTATAGTTCGCGCTTGCTGTGTCGACTTTACGTCGATTAAGCGGCGTTTTTAAGTTCCACCGATATCCTCACTCACTCTGCGAAACACAGTACAAGTACTATTTTACAATGAGTATTCTGTGAGCCCGTGGTATGACTTCGGATGAGCCGGCCCAATTAATACTTCAGCATATTATCATGATTGGCGGCGTAAAAAGCCGACAACACAAACAATGATTGTGATGCGGTTGTCCATGGGAGGCGGTGTCCTCTTTTATCGTATATAGGAGACCCACCTGCTCCGTTGTCCACTCTACCATTAAAGTATAACAACAAGACTAGTTTCTCTCTCGAGGGCCATATTTTTCATTATTTGAGTTTCATTATTGTCACATATGAAGTTGCTAATGAAGTTGTCGGTTCGGTTCATTGAACCCGCTTACCGTTACGCTCCTAACGCACTTTTATTTGTATGGAGACGTGTACCTAAGTGCTTTGACCTTCGAATATAATTGCTCAAATAGTCTAGTCGAATTGGTGCTTATAATTTGTAAAACTTTAAAATCATCTTATATACGTTATTGAGTACATGTGAAGGATTTTTCATATGTATTGAATATGCAATAAAAATGTTATATAGATTAGTTGTTTGTTTGTGATTCGCTGTTGCTAGAGTGGCGTTTAGTTCAATGTGGTCTCGCCGAGAAGATATAGGTGTAATATAGGTTACTAATAATAAATATTTTTTCCACAGATTGACAACCCAGCATACAAGGGACCATGGGTGCACCCAGAGATTGACAACCCCGAATACACAGCTGATCCATCTATATACCAGCGTGATGAACTCTGTGCAGTGGGTCTCGACTTATGGCAAGTCAAATCTGGTACCATCTTTGATAACATTCTATTCACGGATGACGTGGATGCGGCCAAGGAGAGAGGAGAGGAAATTAAGAAGAAGATTGAGGGTGAGAAGAAGATGAAGAACGAGCAAGATGAGGCCGAGAGAGAGAAGGAGAAGGCTGAGAAACCAGAAGAGGAGGACGATGAAGATCTCGATGATGAGGCGGAAGAAGGCGCGCCTGTGGTATGTATTTGAAGAAATGGAATTTATAATCTATGGATACAACTTAACATTCGAGTTGTCGAGATTCAGATTATTTTTAATATTAAAAAATATGTGGAAACTAGCTGAACTCGGCAAATATTTTGCCACATATTTCAGATCTAATATCCCTATTGACAAATAAGGGTTCATTGTAGAAGTAAGGTTGTATGCATTTTCCTAAATGCTACATCATAAAGAACTCGAAAATAAAAAAAATATCTATAATTTTTAAAAATGAACTATCCCTTATATTTAAGAGGATGAAAAATAATTTCCGATTCACACACAAAATTTAATGAGAATCAGTCAAGCCGTTAAAGAGGAATTTAACTACAAACACTGCGGCAGAATTTTATATATTAGACAGATTATTTAAATACAGTCAAAACCTGATATGGCGACTTTGAAGGGGCCGTATAGTTGCCGGCGTTATATCCGATAGTAATTATAAGCAATACGAAAGTACACAGTAGTTAGTTGGTATCTAGTACAGAAAATAAATAAAAATATTAACAAATATGTAATTTGAAGTCAAAATTAGTTATTTTAGTATGTTTTTTAGCCCAGTCTAAAAATATTTTTGCAATTTACGTTTAATCAGTTTTTAACTTGTCGTTAGATAGCAAATTTGTATTAAAAAAATTGTATTACTGTTTTGTTGGGACCAAAAGCGGTTGATCGCGTTAGTCGAGAAATAACGATTAAGTTTCGTCGTTTTAAGCGATACGTTACTGTATGTGATGTTTAGGCGGTATGTTTAGAGATTCGGAACGGACCTTACAGTCGGGCTGTTGTAACCGATCGGTCGTTGTATCCTGTTTCGACTGTATTTTTGTATATGAAATTAATATGAGGTATTTTTTTTTACAGGAGGAACACGATGAACTGTGAACAAGTAGTTTAGTGCAAAGACATTGATACCGCTGGGTATGTAAGCGTGGCCGACGCTTTTCTCCTAGTTGAAGCGTGTGCAATTCAATATATGTATTTTATAACAACACTGTAAAATTCCTACTACCGGAATGTACTGAATAATTAATTTTATGTATATATGGCTTTGTACCACACAAATAGCTGTAAGTTTAGCTTGTGTAAGCTCTAACAATATCTATGGATTTCAAAATAAGTTTAATTGGGTTCTTTCATCCGTGACGGAGCCGTGCTGAAGCAAATGTGGACGCTCTCATTGAGTCGGCTCGTCCGAAGTGACACAGGTTCATAACTCCACGTGAAATGATAGTTGTACTTGAAACGGTGCTTCTACTGTTTTGCTGAGTGAGGATATCGAAGGTCCTTTAATGTTTCTTAAGCGGCGGTGTGGTTGTCAATGGCGGCGGTGTTCTCTTGTTACAGGAGGCCCCCACCTGCTCCGTTGTCTGCTAAACCATAAAAATATTGAACAGTGTTTTTTTTTAATGAATAGCATCTGTGTTTGATTTCGATAGATATGGTTTTGTAATAGATGTGGTATTTGTAGTGTGTACTTAGCGAAGTCAGATTTAGTTCGTGACACTGTGTGTCGTGTAATGGCGGGAAGTAATTATGTATGTTCTGTTTCTGTTGTGAAATGAGTCTGATTCATTAATATATAAATGTGTTTTTTATTTCGTATTCCTTTTAGCGCTCAGTAGTAGTAAATTCTGTGTTTTAATTAGGCTATTTGTCAAGCATTAAGTAGTTGAGATAATATTACTAGTGACTTTTAAATTTAAAGGATCTCTTCCTGGAGCAAATATCTCCAAGCATAAAGTGTGGAAGTTTTATAGAGAAAATAGATACTTCATTGAATTATAATGGCCTTACATATTACAAAATTTTGTGTCTTAACTACAAGGCCAGTAACACAAAGCCTAAAATAGTTGAGACAATATTACTAGTGACTAAAAATTTAGAATATCTTCCTAGCACAACTTTTACCAAGCAGAAGGGTGGAGGTTATAGAAAATATACACTTCTTATAATGGCTTTAATTAAATATTGCAGATTGTAAAATAGTCTAAAATCCACTAATTTAACAAATTAATATTCGAAAATCCACTATGTTACACCAAACATGGCGCGCTGGTTGAAGGTTTGGCGCCAAAACTTGCTTCTTGTCTGTGGATGGCTTTCATTGCCACACCATTCAATCAACCCATTCCTTAATTGTACATAACCTAAATTATATTTTTTAAATGAAGAGAAATAAAACACGTGAAACAATGCTTTATCAGTTTAATGTATATTTGGTAAGGGAATTTTTCATAATTTAAATATATTTTGCAATATATATTCAAAATGATTAGACAATAAAAATGAAAACTACAGGATACAACTTAAACAAGGCAAGGAAAGGTAAACCAACAAGCACGAAATTTTAACCGATTCTTAACATATTGCTTGTAAATTAAAGTAGGCGTTATACGTAACTTTTGCAATGGTTATTTTAATTATATAAGTTTTTATCAAAACATCTTAAATAAGTTTGTTAAAAAGTCCATATAACTCGTCATTAATGCATCCACAGGTGAAGCCTTTGTTTTTGGTGCCTCTGTGACATCAAAATCTTCAATAAGTTTGCTTGGCCACCAAGCAACTGGAAAATATGTCCTAAATTTAATAAATTTGAAAGGTATCGAATTTTATATTTCTATTGGAGTACACAGACCGAAATCTCCACATAATATTAAATAATTAATCAGAAGGCATTTTATAACAAAAACTTGTTTTATAAAGCGCACCAACTAGTCTTCTATTAATTATTCATTTAATTAAAAATACTCAATTAATTTTATCTTCAAGGATATTTTTTAACCTTATAATTTCAAAATATATATTTTATTGCCAAGTAATCAGAAAAACAAAATACTTACATTTATTTTCCAAATCTGAAAACAAATAACGCCTTGAATAATAGTTATATTGTAAATAGAGTTTGTAATGAGAGCATAAAGCATAATATGAATTTCATCATAAATTACATTTGTAAGCGCAAAAATTACGACCTCGTTGGAAAAACTAGGTAACCTACTATTCTCTTGTACTACGTTCAAGATTTTTAATAACTTTTATAGTAAATGGCAGCTTGAAAGGAAGCATGTAGACCGTCCGACCGTAGGATTATCCTTTAGTTTTAGGACACTAGGTATATATGATGAATTATTATGGGCTCTGTCTATTAAAATATATGTAAAATCAAAAAGGAATATTGATTACATTTGTCCAATTTCTCTTCGAATTTATTTGTTTTCGATTTTTTAGTAACCTCGGCTGAATCCGCTGTGTCATCTTCGGTTTTGGATTTCATTATCTTCTTTATCAACATTAAGAAGTCCTTGCATGACTCGCAACCTGCTTCTATTGAAAGTAATTTACAGATGTAATTAATATTTATGGTACACGTATAGTTAGATTTTCATCAGAGTTGAGATTTTTCGCGTTATTGTAGAATAATAAAAGTTTTTAACACTAATTTGCTTAACCTACCAGGGGCTGGCGTTGGGAATCTCCTGCTCAATTACACACATAAGAATAACAAAACACTTTATATATTGGGAGTCTAAGAATCGTCTCTAAGCCTACCCCGAAGCGAACAAAAATTTATAATTTATTCGGTCTTTCGAAGGGTTTAATAGTAGCCGGGCGAATGTCTTTACTCTGTTGCATACGTGGGATAACAATGCTGACTTACTAGTTGGGTCGGCTCATCCAAACTGATACCACGGGCTCATAGACTACCAGCATCAAAACTGTACTTGTACTTTGTTTTTCTGAGTAAGTAAGGATGTCGTTAGCGCGACAGATCTCTTACCATAGAGAAGAAATAAAAAAATACATTATTAATAAATTAAAGCTGTATATAAGAATTAACTATGAAATATGTATATTGTAGATGATTTACATAAATAGTTGTTTGATTCATATAAAAACTATTTTCGACACGAGACATACGAGGAATTAGCGATGCATTATGCGAGAAAAAACAACAGGATTACAATTTACAATTAGTGATTAATAATGTTTTTATAATTGTATAATTAGTACAATTTCCGCGTCTCGTCCCGTATTTCCCGGATGTGAAAAAAATCGCATTGTTAATGCCTTATCTTTTAAAATTACAAACAACATTACGGAATACTGAGGTTGAAATTATTACTTTTATCTATTAAAATTAATTTTGTATTTAACCAAAACACTAATACTAGATTCAGATATCGAAAGCCTCCTACCTAAATTGTGTTATAAGTACCATGAAGCGAGAGGTGTCGGGTTCCAATTCCGGTCTGGATAATTTAATTTATAATTATGTCTCTGATAGGGTTCGACAGTGGCCGGGCGAGTGTCTTTATAATGTCGCACCCGTTCTAGAGTCATGCTGATGCATATGCTAACGCACTATTTAGACCCGCTCGTCTGAAGTGATACGGGCTCAGAGAATACTCAGCGTGAATTAGTTGTACTAGAAACGGTGCCCCTACTGTGTTTGAGTGAGTATATTGGAGGCACTTAAAAATGCAGCTTAAGTGGCGTTAAAAGCCGGCAACACAACCAAAGCGCAGTATGTGGTGCGGTTGTCCATGGGCGTCGGTAATAAAATAAGCTATATTTTTGTAGATATAATAAACTTTTACCTTTATTATCTACCACTTGGAAGGTTACCTGAAAATAATAAAAAAGGCACTAAGATTATTATTTTGTCTTTGTGAATATAAATATAAAACTACTACCAATTTTAAAGAAGTTTTTTTAAGTTTATACTACCATACAAATCATCATCTTCAGCCTATTAAGTTTACTGTTGGACATAATCCTAGAAGGAGCCCACCTACTGCGTTCTTGAACGATCTGGATCTACCGATTACCCGCGCCCTGTATGATCGTGTTTCCATCGCGTAGTGTCTTATTCATGGGAGGTGTTTTGCCTTAATCAACTAGCTTGGCAGGTTGGCGGGTTGGTAATCGCAGAACGTCTCCTATACTCGGAAGGGCGCTTCTGCCCACCCTCCGGTGAAATATCCTAGTCGCCGCTTACGACATCCCAATAGGAAGACTGGGAGTGGTACTATTCTGATCCGGTAACCAAACGGGCAATTTTTTAAATTTTTTTAACCGGAACAACAATCTGGATAATTTAAGAGCGTTACCATTTCTAATATGCTGGCAACGTACCCGCGGTGCTACAGGTGACCACTTATCCTAGATAAGCCTCCTGTTTGTAACATTCCGATTAAAAAAAAACAAATTCCAGATTCTGTAACTTAAGCGGTGTGTCATTCCACAACTGAGCCTTTTTAAGGCATTTAGTACCACGCACTACCACTCTGTGGAATCAGCTACCTGCAGTTTTTTCAAACTAAGACGACTTGGGGACCTAAAAAGAGAGCGTAGGCCTTAAAAGACGGCAACACACCCGCGGCTCTGTAAGGCTTAGTGTGTCTATAGGCATTTAAACGCTTACCCTAAGTGAACTTCCTACTATTGCCATTACTTCCACATTAAAAAAAAGTTCACTTACCAAAATCGTTAAGACGAGTAACTTATAAGCACACATGGCTCAAAATGGCGCTCGATATAAGTCGTATACAATATCACCTTATATACAATAATTTGGTCATGCTTGTTTAACATATAATAGAGTTTCAATGTTTTGTTTTAAACACAACGTGGACGGACTCTTAATTAGCTGAAAAATTTAACTGTAGGTACAAATTATTACTCATAAACTCGCATCTATGTATCAATTCCCGTTATACCCATCTCTTTCTTTGTTTTCTATGAAACGATAGGCAAATTGCCACAAGTATCTTCTGGGAGCCAGTCTCTAAGTCGTAGGAGTCGTGGGAGCCGTAGTACCCTCCATGTAACAGATTCGGAATGCGCGGTACTAAATAATTTTCTTATGCTGTGGACATTTAGAAGATCAATAAATTATTTAAAGTATTTTCTTACCCACTCCTTTCCTCAAACATATACAATATAAAAATTGCTTCTTTACTTAAATTATTTTGACTTTCTCTAGACAGGAAAAAGTTGCAGGTGATTGCCAGTCTTCTATAGCAGAAAATCATTAAAAAAACTATTGACTAGGAATAACCTATGCCCTTCTAAAATGTCTGTTAAAATCAGTATAAAATGCTGAATTCTCTGTTAAAAATCAGAGAACATTCACAAAGGTACAAATGTGTTACTAATCGCACAGAAACCGTTTCAAATTCAATTTATTTTTTAATATATCATAATATACATTATTTTTGACTACGATATTATTAGATGTTAACAGTATAAAAATGAGTTTATTATATTTCCTTACTGTTTTTCTCAAATCTGGGCATATTCATTTTTTCGAGTTTATTTTTAAAGACATTCACAATATATTATTTTATGTGTAAAAATATCTTTGATTTATTCAATTTGATAGATAGAAATATATTTTATATATAGAATAGAAAAAGTGTTACAAATAAATAAATTACAATAATAATGTATTTTTGACTGAATAAATCAGAACTTTCTTTTTGTAACGTCTGTCATCAGGAACATTTATCTCAGATATCTTTCAGCATTTCACATAATAATAGAACCACCGCTAATGTTAAGGCAGCTAATGTTATTTAAGTTGTGTTTATAAAACGATTCTTATAATCAGTGTTTTACGGTTCAATATTCTTTAATTTTCTTTAAGAAGTTTAAAAAACACCCACTTTTAGTAAGAAATGGCGCTTGGGTTGATTTTGAAGAGATAAGATGATTGAAGATGAAGGTTTCAAAATAGATCTGTACATTTATTTAAATATATAAATATTTAAGATTGTCCTTAGATGTCTTAAATACAGTTTGATAAATTAATATTTTATATGAAAAATGTAATATTTACTAATACTAACTACAAATGTGAAAGAATTTAACCAACCTCTTTAGTTTGGAATAATCGGTCTATAATATAAGTAATATAGTCTTTTTTTATGAAAAGAAAGATAAGAACGAGTACTAGAATATGCGGTCCACTGCCCATGGTCACCTACAGCCCCTTCAGAGCTGCGGGTGAGTTGGCGGCTTTTCAAGATAGGTATTTGATGTCCGTAACTTATATTGATTTGTAAATACGTCTGAATGTAACCGACTCCAAAGTATGATATACAAATTTATACCTATCGGATACAAAATATCAATATAAAAAAACATTTAGGGTAATATACATTTGAAATAGAATCTTTGTTTTTAAAATAACATCAATTAATCTTGGAGATAAAATAAGTTGACCGCCTCTGTGACAAATGACACCAATTTCTTATAGTACGTTTAACATTTTTCACAAGATACTGTAGTATGGTAATTTAAGGAAGCCATTCTAAATGTTACGATTTGTACACGATTCTATTTATAACGATACAAGATGTCGCACAATATGCGATTAATTCATATGCATGAGTGTATATTCTAATAAAAGCAGGCAACGCATCCGCGGTGCTAATGTGGCGTATCAGAAGCATTATTAACAATTTTAATGGTATATATTAATAAATTTTTATATTTCATTCGTATAATGTTTTAATTTAAACAAAATAGAAGACAACCAAATAAAATGTAATGTATCCACTAAAGTAAATTTTCTAGTTAGTTCAAATATTTTAATATAAGCTTTAATTATTTTCTTCTGATGATATCATCTATATCCAGCAGTGGACGTCTTACGGCTGAAATGACGACTGTGTTTCGGTGAGTGAGTGAGGATATCGGACGCCCTTAAATGCCGCTTAAGTGATGTAAAAAGGCGGCAACACAATCAATTCGCGAACTGTGGCTTGTTTGTTAGGCGGCGGTGTTCTCTTACAATATAGGAGACCCACCTGCTCCGTTGTCCGCTATACCATAAAAAAATATTACTATAATTTTCTTCCACAATATACTTTTCTACATCGCATATTATAAATATCTTTTTCTTATAAATTTCTATTCGGCATAACGAAGCTATTCGCTTCGGTGAATACACCATTGTCAAGGTCATACAATTCAACCACATGATAGGGCCTGGTTTTTATGTCTTTTAATTGTGTTGCCGGCTTTTAACGCCACTCAACGTTTACTCAGCAAAACAAATATTTTTTTTTATGTAGTAATCTGTAATCCCGTAGTTTCACACCGGACGATATAGATGGATCAGTATATACTTTAGCGTGGCTTTTCCACGAGAGAGACAAAGTTATGATACTCGCCCGGGAATCGACCCCGGTATACCAGGTAACTTGCAATACCGTTCGGCTAGGAGGCTCTTACATTTATTAAACCAAATACATGTCGGGGCTTATATAGGTCAAAATGCTATTTTAACGTACTAATGTCTAATTTGGATGTAAACTGACCGATTGACCAATAAGATTTGAAGAATTGAGCTTAGTAGTAAATAAATCTTAATATTAATTCGAATAGTTATTACAATATTAAATAGTTTTTAAATTATTTACACTATATAATAATAACTTTAGAAATACATCCATATTTTTTGTTCTTCTATTGAATTTACCTAAGTTTGACTTTCACCTGTGTAAAATGAAATAAACTTAAGAAATTTAACAAAGAGTTACATGAAGTCTTTCAATCTGAACCAAATTCTACTATCACTTTTAGAAATGCAGAGATTTTAACTATACATATACATATATTTTCTATTGATCTGTGAACACTTAAAAAACCATATATATATGTTAAGTTTTGTAAAATTATATTTTTTATAATTTAAATGGTGGCAAACGAGCAGGAGGCTCACCTAGGGCAAGCTATCTTCCGCCCTTGGACACTCCTAGTCCTTGCAGAGCCGCGGGTGCGTTGCCGGCCTTTAAGGAATATATACGCTCTTTTCTTGAAGGTCCCCAAGTCGTATTGGTTTGAAAATACCCCTGCTGGCAGGTGATTCCACAAAGAGGTGTTGCGCGGTATAAAATGCCCTAAAAATGTTCAGTTGTGGAATGAAAACATTGAGGTGAAAACGATGAATAAGTTTTTCATATCTCGCACGTACGTACATTATAAGAGTTTAATGATTTTGTCCTTCAAGTATTAGTTACAGAGATTATTAATAAAGTTTTACAAAGCATGATGTCACTGCAATCTAGATGTATTGTATACATAATAAACAATGAACATAAATCAAACATTTCAGTCTTTTTCGAAGTAAATATTATTAAAATATTATATATTTTGTTCTTCTTCAAAATAAACGAATCTCCATGTAACTTATATAATAATTATATAATCAGGCTTTATCAATGCGAAATTTGCGAGAGTTGGAAGTCATAGACAAGAAACAGTCGACAAAAGTCAAGATACCACAGAACAACACAAAACATACCATAATTAATCTGTTCAGTTTGAGAGAACTTTTTGAAAGCGCTGGCCCTCCTGTCTCGCTCCCACACTGCTGGCTCGAACGCGGTGCTGCTAAAGCCGTGCTGCTACAGCACTATAAAAAAATTATCTATTATCAATGAAGTAGGTATAATATAAAATAAGAATTACTTTATAACAAGATTATTCGAAGTAGGTAAAATATTGTAAATAGGTATATAACAAATATTGTAAATATACTAATTTGTTTTTTATTTTTTTCCATATATTATTCCTTTCTTACCTATAAATACTTATGTTGTGTTATCTCTATATATTTCTCGGTGTGTGCTGGTTCTTGGTTATATTTTTTATTTCAATTTATCATACTGTCACTAGAAATTTTGTGAATCTGTGAGTAACACAGAAGACAAAAAAATAAAAAATTAGCTCATTCATGAAATATAAAAACTGCTAAATATAGTATTTTTTATAAAACGGATGGCAAAAGGCCAGAACATTTACTTTGAATAATATATCCTAGTATTGGACGATTTTATCCCCGGTTGGGACGCAGGTGCGTTGTCGGCCTTTAAGGAATAGGTACTCTGTTATACAGTATATTAGTTACTGTGTTCGTATAAGTCTTTTACTGAGGAATAAAGTCTTTAAAACTGAATTACATGTTAAAACTTAAATAAACTTTTGACCTGCCATTTACTTTGCATAAATTATTTTATACTTTTTTCATGTGCTACTTATGTGTGACGCTCAGTTTTTCTATCAATAATTTTATCAAAATATTATTTCTTTATCCTGGGCTAATTACCAAAGTCTATAAGTGTATAATTTTACGCATCTTTGTGGCTATATTTCGTGGGTTTAAAATAAAATTAAAGAATTGTTTGGTACATCTGATTGTCATAATTTCACACCCATAATATTTAAATATAGTGTCTAGTAAAACATAGGAGGCGGACTATCCGATGGTAAAAGTTCACCTCCGCCCATGGACAACCGCTGCATTAGCCGCTTTGAACAATACTATAGATTTGTATTTTAAGCAATAGTCCAATAAATTCAAAGTAATGTCGGGCATAAGCTAGTGATATTTTCAGATCAATTTATTGGACAATAGAAATAAATTACATTGAAGCTACCGAATATAATTTCAAAGCGAATTGGATTCTGTTAAAATAAACGTAATTACTTTTCAATAGGGAATAAAATACTGCTTTATTTATTGAAATTGTATTAAACGCTCTCAGCAAACCCTCCATTAATTCAGATAAAAGACCGATCAGGCTGACAGCTTGTTAAAACGCTCTTTGATCCATTTTTCATAATAGATCATATTATTTATTAGCCTAGCAATTTTCGCTATTGAAAAATCGTATGCTATACGTTACTGCTCTGTTGTACGATACAAGGAGGTCAATTATATTATAACCTATATTATTTGTATATGGTTTATTCATATAATTCTAAGATGTCAATTGTCATCACATATAACCTTTACAGAAGAAAGGCCTAGCCCATCACAGAATAACTACTCTTTTTGAACGAACACTTATGTTCTAATCGATATTCACAAAAATGTAAAACTAGGTTATCAAAAAGGATATTTTTTACTGTATATTTACTATACTGTTATATAATACTGTTATCTGTTGCTTAGAATATAGATAAAATATTTCATTTAATCGACGCTAAAGTCGGTTTATTATCTCTGGTAAGCTAATTTATAATGTAATAAAACTTTTGACATTTTAGAATATTTTGAGGTTTCTTTGGTTTTTTTTTATTAAGAATAGTTTAGGGATATTATTGCATCGTAGTGTATCGGTCTACATGCGATTTGTAACAATAGCTCTGTGTCGAGTCTGTTACATCTAATTTTACTTTAATAGTTTCAAATAGTATCATAAATGGTGTGTGAATTTTGGCTGACGGAGCAACATGAAATACCGAACGAAATTAAAAGAATATTCCTTAGTTTTTCATCTGGTTCTTTTACATAACTTTTCATAAAGATGACATTGTTATATCCTGTTTATCACTGTTTTGTTTTAATCGGGAGATTCAACTAGGATAAGTAGTCCATCACCTATGGACACCTAGCCTAAGCAGAGCTATGGGCATTTAAGAGATAAATACTCTTTTTTTATAACGTCCCAAGTCGTTATGGTTTGTAAATACCTACCTCTTCAGACAGAGTGGTGGTGAACAAATTGTCTAAAAAACGCTTAGTTGTGTAATTTTGAATTTAATACAAATACCTAAATATGCTTTTTTTCAGATTCGGCAGGCAAACGAGCTGAAATCTTAACTAGTTGATGTGATACACTGTTTGTGGACACTCTCAGCCTCCAGCATAACCAAGATGCGTTGCCGGCTTTTAGGAATAGATATGTACTCTTTTTGCTCGCATCATCAAATCGCATTGGTTTGGATAAGCTTTTGTAGGAAGCTGAATACCTTAAAAATACTCACTTGTGGACTTGAGAATTTAATATCTTATTATATATTTATGTAGATAATAGATAACAAAACATATTTTGTGATAGATGTGGAATATTTAGCTAAACTACCGACGCCGCAATGTATTTAAAACAAAAGTAAAAATCGCTGTAGTTAACTTCGTTACATAGTAGAGAGGTTATCGCCCCCCAGCCCTCTTTAAGCCGGGTATAGGCGACTGTAACGTGTAATGTAATAAGCCGTGAATGTTAAACGTATTATACTTGCGCCGCTATTCGCAGTGACGCATCGGCTGTCGGTTTTGCGCGAACACAAAGGCGCTCGATGTACATTCGCGTAAAGGGTTCGCTTGGAATTCGTCAGCCGTCCACACTGTTGATGATAAATTTCACGTAATCTTACATTACACGTTACACTCGTCTATACCAGACTTTACACTCGTCTGGACCCGGCTTTAGAGAGGAACGAAGTCCTCAGTCCTCATCTGTGCGTTGCAGTGTGCGCACGTCTCTCGTCACGTCAGTGTTATACAAAAAAGTTGAATTTTTTATATAAAAACTCGTGCTGTGACTTATTGTACTATTAACGCTCGATTGGATATTGCTCTCTGTAAGTAATTACTTGTAATCACTACGATATGTATAAGCATGCAAAGTTGAATCTGAAATAATGACATTACAGGGTAAAAGTATCTTATTTTCTGTAGACGGGTCTTAATGAATGTAAGACTAAAATTTACTTAATCAAATACCAATATCGATTGCATTAAACAGATAGTAAGATGGGATTGTTCGAATTGTGCGCAGACCATGTAGTGGCCACAATCTAGATGGCCGAATATTTAGAGCGAAACAATATAGTTTTGATACATTTCACTTGAAATTTATTGTTTGAAAGCTATTACGATATTACTCTTCACAAAGCGAATTGGTAAAGATGATTATTAAATGAGTTACAAACAAATTGTACTTATGAAAATCTTAAATACTGCCAAGTAAGAGCCTCGTAGCTCTGGTTTTAAAGGTGTATCATGAAGCGAAAGGTGCCGGGTACGAATCCCGCTCCAGACATATATAATTTCAATTATATTTTTTTCCGTGTTTGGAAGGACTTGACAGTGGCCGGACGAGTGGGAGAGCCATGCTGACGTACTAATTGGGCCGGGTCGTCCCAAGTGATACCACGAGGTCACAGAATACATATCGTGAAACGTTACTTTTACTGTGTTTCGCAGAGTGCGTAAGGATATCGGAAGTCCTTAAAAACGCCGCTTAAATGGTGTAAAAATCTGGCAACCCAACTTATGCGCGGACATTGGCGCGGTTATCATTGGGTGGCGGTGTTCTTTTACCATATAGGAGACCCACCCACTCCGTTGTCCGCTATACTAAAAAAAAGTACTTTTTCTTAGTTTAGCTTTTTCAATACGAAAAATAAACCATAATCAAGTATAAGTACATACTCGATCAATGTAGGTATCATATGTAATTAAATATAGTTAAATAAATATTAATTACAAATAACATTTCACAAATATATGGACGTTTAATAAATTTGCCCTACGACTATCCCAACATAGCATATAAAATTCAAAATCTTGTTTCTGTCGAGGTTTAAAACTTTAAATACTATTATATATTATTTTAACAAAAAATAATAATTTTATTTAATACAATTCATTTTAATAACAATTCGTGAAAGAAAACATAGATTATATTGTCTGTCAGTATTGCAACACAAAACCACACTATAATAGAAGTAAACGTGACCTCTTTTATAGAGCAAGATATTTTTTTTTAATTTTATTGCATTATGAAGTATCAAGGTTGCAATATTGCACAACCGAATGCACTAAACACACTGATAAACCGATGTTAAGTAACAATGTGGATAATCTTTAATTAACAATCGAATTCAAATGAAAAAAGATTTTTTATTTATATTTAAAGGTTTTATTTATTTAGTTTTAAAGGCACAGTTACTGTATTTTTCTTAGAAAGAAATGAAAACAGCAATTCCCAACCTATTCTAGGCACTTAATATAATAAACAACAAAAATTCTGATTAGATACTTATATTAGTTATGATTAGCATGTATGGTCCAGATATGACCGCGGACCCCATACATACTCGCGGACTCCAGGGTTGGGGACCATGATTTAAAAACTACGAGCTGTCTGGTAAGCGACCGTGAAGTCAGGGGTTCGGGTACGTACCCTGGACTGAATAAGATTTATAGATTAGTTAATTATTTATTCGGTCTTTGTATGGGTTCGACAATGGCTGGACGAGTGTCTTAACACTGTTTTACCCGTGAGACCGCCACACTAATGTAATAATTGGCCCGCGCGTTTGTAGTGATACCACGGGATCACAGAATACCAGCATGAAGCAGTACTTACTATGTTTCGCTTAGTAACTGAAGAAACCGTAGAAATTATACCACTACAGGGTCGTGAAAAGCCGGCAACACAAATTGGAGATTGTGACGGGGTTGTGCGGTGATCTCTTACCATAGAGGAACCTTTGTTGCCTGGTTTACAAAAAAATTAAAGTATATTATAATATTGGGATTTGAATGAATTAATTCTTTTTTACATATTTTAAGCATATGGGAATGAATTCGCTAATTAAATTTTCTTTACGAGATATACTTATAAAACAAAGAAACCAAACCTCAAAATATATTTTGTCATACCTCCAATTTATTCATTTTGAACAGATAAAAACCTTCATGCAGGTGGAATGTAACTCGGTCAAATCTGGGTAAGCTTGGAACCGGTAGTAGTATTAATAACGTTCAAAAGTGATTGTAAAATCCCAATTCATAAATAAAGTATTTTATTATAATATCAGCCTTCTACTCAACATGAAGCGGTACTTGTACTGTGTTTCGCTTAGTGAGTGAGAATATCGGAGGCCCTTAAAAGTGCCGGTTAAACGGCGTAAAAATCCGACAACACAACCAATGCGCGGTCTGTGGCGCGATTGTCCAATGGCGGCGGTGTTCTCTTACCGCATAGGAGACCCACCTGCTCCGTTGTCTGCTATCCTATAAAAACAGTTATTATGTTTATAATTTGTAAATGTAACGGTCTTTGAACAAAATCGCTTACAACAGAATAAGCAACATTGTACTCCATGACATCATTTTTAACAATAAACTAAAAAGTATGGGTTTTGCACGATTTGAAGTGTTATTATTAAAATCGTGCAGTACTAGTCTTCTAAAAAGCAATTATAATTTTATGTGATATTTTATCTAATCAAGAAATAGCAATAAGTGATTTTGCGTAGATTATTTTTTATAGATTTACAACTTAAAACAGGTATGAGACAGACGATTAGACCTTTTTTGTTATGGATTTAAATGAAGATTAATATACGCAAAAGTTATAGATGTAACTTATTATTTTTATAATATTATATATTTGTTATATATGAACATAAAAATATAGACGCGATTTGTAATTAAAATAAAAAATACATGTTTATAACTGGCTGGTTTTAACATTAAGAAAGGAAAAAACTTCTCCGCCATAGATACACCAAACAACCACAGATCCAATTATCTTTTACAATCTAGCTTTTCTGTTGTTATAATTTTATAAATTCTAGCCTGAACTATTATTTTGTTCAATTTTTCTAAGTTAATCACATGTCTTCTATATTACTATTAATTAATAATTCTATATTATTAATTAATAACTAACACAATATAAGTGGGTTGTTTTATTACAATGACGTCAGTAATTTTATTATGTGATTATGAAAAGAGGTTTTAATTAAAAGGAAACCTCGTGAGGTTTGCAATAATATGCCATATGGTGACCCTGATATCACATCAGCTAAAACAATTAATAAATTAAAAAGATATTACAGCTTTGTATGAATCACCCCTCTTGTTTTGATCAATTCCAGTTTATTTTGGTATCGTTATTGTTTTAGAGGGTGACGAGAGGGTGACGCTTCCATTATTTAAATTTCGGCTAACTATAATCTATGAAAAATTTCTTCATTTTAAATATGTTTAAAATAATATTATAATGGTTTTCAATAATAAGGGTGGTTAAAGCACGTTTATAGAATTAAGCAACACTTGTATAATGTTATTCTTTTTACTAATGAAAAACACTGTATTTTGTTTGATAACAATAAAAAATTAAAATTTCAATTACTGTTAAATAACAAAAGCGGTTAACACTTGGATCTGCCTTACCACAAATAGTAAAACGCCAGTTTAGCGCGATCTATGACAGGTTCAGAATGAAACTAAAGAGAAAAATATCCTGTTCGCACCCGCGGCTCTGCAAGGGCTGGGAGTGTCCACGGACGGAGGACCGCTTGCCCTAGGTGAGCCTCCTGCTCGTTTGCCACCAATAGTATAAAAAAATTCCTCATCATTTCAGCTCTGGGACGTCCACTGCTGGACATAGGCCTCCCGTTCGGATCTTCATGCAAACCTGTCGGAAGTAAAAGGAAAAAATGAGAGATAAATAGAATTATAACTAAGGAGGTTAAAATACTTAGCATCTCTGCTCCGGTCTTGCACTCGGTTCATACTAAATGGATGAAGTTTTACAAATTCAATGAATTACGTGCTTCACTGAACTAGTTTGTTTTTCAAACGAAGTTAAACTACTAAGTTTTTCATAAGGAAACTGCAGTTTCCATTAAAATTTGCTGAGCACTGCTGATACTTCATCCTGTTTATTTTTACCCTCCTTATTTCATTATGTGAATTACTTTTAACACTATATTTATTTAACACATATAATTTCATAACACTACAAATTTAAATTTAAACTTATTAAATAGAAAATATTCAAAATTAAGTAATAATGCTTAGATAAACAAAAATACTTTTCACCCGTGGGAGATCCATGCATATGCCTATGCGAACTCACTAATTGGGCCGACTCGACGGAAGTGAAACCACGAGCTCACAGAATACTCAGCGTGAAACGGTATTGGGTATTTGTACTGTGTTTCGCAGACTGAGTGAGGATATCGGAGGCCCTTAAAAATGCCGTTTAAGTGGCGTAAAAAGCCGGTAACACACCAAGGCGCGGACTATGGCGCAGTTGTTCATGGCCGGCGGTGTTCTCTTAACATATAAAACACCCACTTCCTCCGTTGTCCGCTATAGGATAAAAAAAATAAACAAAATAATGTATATTTTAAAATGGTTGCATAATATTTATTTAAATTACGATCCTTCTATTTCAAATCATTATAAAGACTTTAATAACACTTGTCTTAACAGTTTATTCTACCAGTACTATATAATAAATCAATAAATAACAGAGTATATATTAAAAAATCAGAAAAAAGATCTTATTGTACTTGTCAAAAAAAAAATTCACGTTCCTACTTATGTTAATGTAATAGAATTTCTTAGCTATGTTGACTCAAACATGTTTTGTTTGCTGAGTAATTCCAGTCGCTGGCTTAAAGGGAACCCGCACCCTCGAAGGTAAACAACGGGAAGATTTATTGACGAAATGTGTTTTGTAGAGATACAAGGCCTAGGGCTGAAATTCATCGTCCGCAACCCGTACTTTATAAAAAAAAGCATATCAAATACGATTTAAAAGAACGTGCATTAAAACGAAAAGACATTAATTCTTTATAATAAATAGACTTTACATAGACAAATCACGTCTGATTTCAAATAGGTTTAATCATTTTTTCCAAGGTGTCTATATGTTGATAACTTGAAATGATAAGTTCGCTTTTTATTTTAATATTCTCATAGGAATGCCATGCTGAAAGCATATGCTGACGCACTAATTAGGCCGGCTAGTCCGAATTATTACCACGGGCTAACAGAATACTCAGCTGAAACGGTACTTTTACTGTGTTTCGCAAAGTGAGGACATAGGAGACCCTAAAAATGACGCTTAAGTGGCGTAAAAAGTCGGCAACACAACCAAAGCGCAGACTGGTGTGGTTTTCGGGCAACGATATAGTCTATAATATATAATATAGTCTCTTGCCATATAGGAGAAAAATATAACCAAATACTAATAATAACCAAAAACTGTGAAATTTAGGAAGCTGGATTGGCAGCTCAAAACACAGATGATATATTTAATAATCACTAATCTATTTTTATCGATTATATCTATGTAGTATCGATAGTTGCCTGGTCAGATAAATAACACAAATAATGAAATACGGATCGTCATGGGCGTGGTCTATCGAATTTATCATCCTAAAATTGATAAAGTATGCAAGTATAACTATCTCCAGTTTCAAGCACAAGTATTTATTTCGCCTTTTGTCTTTGTCACGTAATTATGAACTGATTAATCACGCGCCGTATAAATTTGGTCTTTGTACTTTTCTAACAGTTTGATACCGTGGCTTTTTTGTCTGATATTATTTATTATATGTATTATTTTTATAATATATTTTATCATATTCTTTGATGTTTTCTTTCTCTAAGAAATCATAACATTATTAAAAATTTGGTAAATTAATAAGTATGGCTTCTCTCTTTGTAGATTTGTCTTTTCAATATTATCTTTTCTTTAAGAAAAAAAGTAAAACGCTTATGATGTGAAGTTATAAATTACTATTTTATATTATAGCTTATTAAAATATATGGCCACCGTAAAGAATTCCTTAAAGACTTAGAAAAATGAGGGTTATTTGCCAAGGAACTGCCACTTGAGTGGTTTCAGTACAACATTGTTCGTTCTGAAAAGTTAAGTGGAAGATTTCTTTGAAAAATGTACCTATAGCTAAGCCTTTCTTTTAGTACAATTCTTGTAAGAAACAATTATTTCGTTTTATATTATACTAATGGTATGAATTCTGAACTAAATGATATTAAAAATTTGGATTCTTGTCATTGGAATTATTTGAAAAAACAAAAACAGCAATATAATCTGTGAAGACCCATAGATAAAGAGATATTTAAAAAATGTTATCTATGACTATTGAAAGAAGATATCGTGTTTATATAAGTTAAGATTACGTGAGATAAGTTCATTGTTTCGATGAGACGAATTAAGAATTTAGAATTAAGAAGAAGAGAATTAAGAATTAAGAAGACTAAAATACTTTTAATATTGAAACATTTTAAATATTGAAATATTGTGAGTAAAAGATCATTTTAAACTTCAAAAATTGAAAGATCAATCCGTGTAGTTTTTTTTATGGAAGTAAATACACATTGAAGTGATGGTAATTCTTTAAATGTCAACTGGGTGCCAATTAGTTCATTGACAGGAGTCGTGACCAACCTGAGTTAATGATTGGCGTGGTCATCGGTCTTGAATTTTAATTGAAGCAACGTGTGAATTTGATTTATTGTCATACTAATTGCAGATCTATTACTAATGCCGTTTGTCAAGAGTTATTTTTTCATTCTATTAACCTTTTTATTATAGTATATATGGTATATGGTAAGAGAGTTCCTATTAGGTACGAGAACACCGGGGCCTATGGCAAAACTGAGCCACAGTTTTGGATTGGTTGGTGCTGTCTTTTTACGCCGCTTAATCGGCATAATTTCAAGGGCTTCTGATTTTCACTCATTTAGCGAAATACAATATAAATTCCATTTCACGCTAAGTATTCAGTGAGCCCGTGGTATCACGAAACAAGCCGTCCCAATTAGTGCGTCTGCGTCTCTCGGGTGCAACAGTGTCAAGATACTCGCTCGATAACTGTCAAGCCCTTTCAAAGATCGAAAAGATTATAAATTACGTAATTTTTTTTTTTAAATTACCAAAAAGAATAATTCAAATGTATGACTTATTGTGATCCAATTCTTGCCAAAAACAACAAAGCCTTTGTTATGTGTCAAAAGTATTTGACAATTGACTGTCACTTCTGACAGAACATTATGTCCACACCATTCTGTTGCCGGCACTTCTCCGAATGAGCAAAGAAATCAACAATTATTGAAAAGAAATCGATCGACTATAAAAGTTTATGTAACATGATTAACAAAATTTAAAAAAAATTAGACTACACGTGCAAATTAATAACTTGGTTTGGGCTGAAAAAGCTGACGCCACGTTTATATAATAAAATTGGCCTCCATTGCAGAAATATGAGTATATTGAGCAATCTACTTCAAGAATTTCACAACATAAACATTACCTTTTTGATTTAAAAATCATTGGTTCTTTTGTTAGCATTAAAACCTGTCTAAAATAGTTAATAAATAGTTTTTCTGTTATTTAACGATTAGAAGTTCTAAAAAATATAATTGTATCATTATTAATCTATTACTTGATAGCTTTGGATTAAAATCTTTTTATAGGTGACATTAAATGACAAAGATGAGGCGAAAGACGAAAATTTCGTTAGTAAACTAAAGTTAGATAAGTTTTGTTTGGCAACTTCACGTTCTTACCATCAACAAAATTTAACTTATATATTCTTAAACCAGGGCAGGGCAGGGCGTCGCGAGGCGATTTGAGCCTCAATTTCAGAAAATATGCGCAGATTACTCGATATATGATTTTTTTTTAAATTCTATAGCGGACAAGGGAGCAGGTGACCCACCTTCCTATATGGAAACACTGCCGTCCATGAACAATTATATGTCTCCATCACTTATTGTGTTTTGAAAGAATTTTTATTAGTAGCTTGTTATGAATATAATTGTAGATTTCATAAAAGTGAAGTGGACAACGGAGCAGTAAAAGCTATGTGATAAGAGAACAGCGCCGCCCATGAATAACTGCGCCATAGTTCGCGCATTAGTTGTGTTGCCAGCTTTTTACGCCGCTTAAGCGGAATTTTTAGGACCTCCGATAACCTCACTCACTCTGCGCAACACAGTACAAGTACCTTTTTATGCTGAGTATTCTGTGATTTTTCAGAACTTGTTTCTCATTAGCATTCTTCCTATTACTAACCACATGTTTACAAGTGTAATAATAATTAATATGTCTTATGATTTATATTCTTGTATTATTTTGTACGTAGTTATTTTGTAATAAAAACTATTTAATATATTCTGGAGACACAGAAACAGAGTAATCTGTTTACCTCATATTAAAGTCTGGGAAGCCCTGTCTTACACTGTTATTAAACACCAACAAAATATCTTATTTTTAGCTTGTTAGGAAACATTTCTATACCCTATTGTCATAAAAAACGTCTGGTAAATCTATTATTTTATTAACATGTGTATGTTATATATGTGTATATTATAAGTGTATGTTTATATATTATAAATTAATTTTCATATAAATTAAATATTCAACAAATATCTCAACCGCATACATATGAAACTGGATTGTAAAGACTTTAAAATCATAAAATTTTTATACTTATTGCCTCTTTTATTACAAACATTTTAATTACTTTATTGTAATTGGAATAAACCTTTCAAATGAAGGTACTACTCCGTGTTTGTCTTGACAAACGTGTCGAAAAGTTTTTAAATAAAAATCGACATGTAAACGAGCAGGCTTACGTAGGCTTATATGGTCCTCCGTCCATGGGCACCTCGAGAGCCTGCCGGACGGCAGTTGTGTTGCCGGTTTAATATGGTTAGGAACGCTCTTTTTTCAAGGTCTCGAATTGTATTGGTTTGAAAATACCTCTGCAGACAGTGGATTCCATAGTGGTAGTGCGCGACACAAAATACCATAGAAACGCTAAGTTGTGGAACGACAAATATCGTGGTGATACTTCGTATTCTGCTTCGATGTTCGATTAATATTATGTAGGGTTGGAATTTCTCTTTAATTTTAATTATATACGTAATTTGATATGGTAAATTGTGATAAATTCGTTCAGGCGATATATTTCTTATTGTTTTTCTTAGAATACAACAATTATATATGAGTACACAGCCTCAAAGAACTTTTAAATCGTCTCTAATCTTGTTAAAGCTACCTTGTAACAGTTTTTCATTTACTAATTCAATTGAAATTAAACCATTTCAATCATTACTAATAAACTTCTATAAACGAGATTTTTTTTGAAATTTTAATAATGGTTAATTGTCACTATCTTATGTCACTATTTGGGCTGTCAATTGTAATGATAAATCATAATTTTATCACTTCAACTTTCTTCGTTAGATTATTCGTGGATTTAGGTAGTTATTTACATATATTAAGTGTAAATAAATAAACGTATTTTTATACTTAATTTGTTTCCAAAATATACCCGTGGGAGAGCCATGCTGAAGCATATGCTGACGCTCTAATTGGGCCGGCTCGTCAGAAATGATACCACGAGCTCACAGAGTACTCAGCGTGAAACGGTACCTGTATTGTATTGTGTGTTGTGGCGCGGCTGTTCATGGGCAGCGGTGTTCTATCACACAGGAGACTCAACTGCTCCGTTGTCCGATGAAGAATAAAAAAAATAGCCACACTATCACTTTTATGACATCTACAATTATATTCGTAGCAAGCTACTAATAAAAGTTCTTTTAAAACACAATAAGTGATCTGGACATATAATTGTGTCTGTTTCTTATTAATTTTAATCATCTTTAGTTTCGATTCCTCAGAAAGTAAGTTAGCAATCCGACTTTTTAAAATCCCTGTAAAACGTGTATCCCGTTTTTTTTATTATATAGCAAGTCTCCTATGAGCTAAGATTTGGCTGTAGACAACCGCGCTGAAATATCCGCTGTGGCTATGTTACTGGCTTTTTACGCTGTTTGAGCAGTATAGTTTCTGGAACCTTCGATACTCCGATACTGCGAGCCAGCGTGAAACTGTACAAGTGCTTTCTCACGCTGGTAATCCAGCGATGGCACGAAGTAATATCCCTGGTATCACTTCGACAAGCTGGCCCAATTAATGCGTCAGCATATGGCTGTCCACGGGTAAATCAGTGTTACAGTTTACTCCCCGTTTATAGAACCCTTACAGAACCTTACCTCTTAAAATGTATAAAACCAGCTGTGAACGTGGCTTAAATAAAATTTGAATAGTCAAATTACCAGAGCCTGTTTAAAAATGAACAGTTACAAAAGAGTGAAAGGCGAAGGCCACACAAACAATGCTACACTTATAATCTTTGATAGACACCGGAAGACGTCTCATAAAGGTGCCTTTGTTCAAAGATCCTTCTAGAATTTGGCTTTAGCTCATTTATCGTACGCTTCATAGTCGCGCAGACAGATAAATCACTTAAAACTGTGTTACATTTGTATGAAAGAACTTTGATTTTTATTATCTGTATCAGCGCCATCTTTTGACATTTTAATAATGTTACCTAAAACAAAATAACGCGGATAAACTAAATAATAAAGTGTAAAGTAATATTTGGCGAACGATAAACTATAAAGATAAAAGACAGTAAGAGAATAAATGTCTCATTTAGACAAAGATCAACCTAAACATGGCGGTGTTAAAATTCATAGACAACAATAAAATTACTTATTGGAATAATTATTAGTCTTGCTGGGTACCTACGCCAACAATCCAAATTTTTATTATACAATGGGTTCTCGATAGATGGAATGACAAGGGAAATGCTAAAAAAATCGAGTTAACAAGAATTTCGAGATACATAGGATATATTTGCTAAAACTTTGATGGTTTATAAGAATAATTTTTGATTTAAGATTATTTTGTGGAGTTAAAGTTAAACAACAATTCGAGTTAGATTTGTGGTACACATTTATTTATATAATTTCAAAAGCACTAGTAAAAACTAATAAACTAATTTGATTGCTTTGATTTCGGAGAAGTCCAAGTAAGAATCACAATATTTTTCCAACTACGACTTAAGGAGTCTCATTGAAGTTCGAGTTACAGAGATTAAATATTCTTATCAACGTAGGTAAACATTTTGTTCGAGTTACAAAGTCTAATTAATTGAAGATACCGCGTATTTAGACGTTCAGTGGTAGGGAGTAGAATTTTTTCGACTAATCGAGGTTCGATTTACCGAGATTCCACTGTATTTTGAGCAATTTCTACAAGAAAATAAATTATATTTATGTTATTCTGATGTCTTAACGATATTTGCAACGTTTCATTTAAATCTGTTTAGTAGTTTTTGTGTGATTGAATAACAAACATTCATCCAAACTTTCACCTTTATTATGTTAGGAATTTGAATAAAATTGATGTCACTCCAAATGATAATATGAAAAACATACGAATCATAAATATATAGTTTAATGATATAAAACAGAATACTTAGCGTGAAATAGTACTTGTACTGTGTTTCGCTGAATGAGTGAGGGTATCGGAGGCGCTTAAACGTGCCGCTTAAGAGGCGTAAAAATCCAGCAACACAACCAATGCCCGAACTGAGGGACCGTTGGTGATGGGCGGCGGTGTTCTCTTACCATATAGGAGACTCGACTGCTCCGTTGTCCGTTATAGAATAAAAAAAATAAAAAATAATGGAAATATCTTTATTAACTATATAAAACTCTTGGATTCAGCAAAAAAACAAAAGTGAGCGCAAGACAGGTTCTTTTAATTGCAACTTTTGCATACATTGGCTCAATTATTGTGGTTAATACCCCTTACTTAAGCCGGCACAGACGATTTGCGTATGAGATCATTATATAGCGCCAATATCAATATTATGCGAAGCATTCAACCATTAAGTTATAATAAAATTTACCCGTGGGAGAGCCATGTTGACGCAATAATGTGGCCGGTTCATCCAAAGTGAAACCACTTGCTTACAGGACACCAGCGTCAATGAGGATATGCGGATGCAGCATCATGTAGAATGTTTGTCCGTGGGCGGTGATCTATTACAATAGAGGAATGAATTAATTGCACGCTTTACAATAAAAAATAATTCAAATTGAATTTCGCAAATTATCCCAAATATCTTTTATAATAATTTTTCTAAACTTGTAAGTATATTACGGCCTTAAAGAGCTCTATTTGGTTCTGATACATTAGGTTTGTACACATTATATACGGAAAGTGTCTCAAAAGTAAAGATATTTATTAGACCTGTGAGAAATACTAAAAAAAAGGCATTGTACTGAATAAGGGCAACAGGTTTCGTTTGTAGGTGCACTAGAAGTGTTTCTTGGTAACGCAGCCGCCAACAAGCTGATATGATCAAGTCTTATATCGTGTATCTGTGAGCTTGCAACAATGTTGTGAAAATTAAAACCAGATCCTTCTTCAAAGTATATTTTCTAAAATTATCTCAAATTCACAGAATACTCATGAAATTGTAGTTTTGCTTGACCTTATAAAGGTCACCGGAAGACGCTGGATGCAGGTCGCCTCCGACAGGTATTTATGGAAGTCCAAGGGGGAGGC